>CABHPH010128075.1:799-12156 GCA_902168325.1 Peromyscus nudipes | reverse complement strand
TGGCCTGGAAAAGGAAAAAGACAAAGACAAAGAGTAGTGATTAAATGACTCCTAATAATATTCTGCTAGACTCATAAGTCAGTGCCTTGCTTAGCCATCATCAGAGAAATGGCCTCCTACTGCAGCTATGAACAAATGCAGGGACCCACAAGCAGACATTGCACAGATGGTGAGAGACCGCAGAACACTCAGTCCTAAATGGGGTGTCTCCATCAAATTCTCCCCTCAGAGCTCAGGGAACCCTGCAGAAGAGGAGGCAGACAGACTGTAAGAGCCAGAGGGAATGGAGGACACCAGGAAAACAAAGCTCACATGGACTCACAGAGACCAAAGCAGCCTGCAGAGGTCTGTACCAGGTCCTCTCAGTATATATTATGGCTTCAAATTTAGTGTTTTTATGGGATTTCTGAGTGTGTGAGTGAGTGGATTTGATTCTAGTGCCTTCTCTTGGGTTCTTTTCCTTGATTGGTTTGTTATGTCCAGCTTCGATGTGATAGTTTTCAATTTATCATATTATATTTTATTTTATTATATTTTAATATTATCTCTTAGAAGTCTGTTCTTTTCTAATGAGAGAAGAAAGGGAGTGGATCCAAATGGGAGGGAAGAGGGGGAGGAACTGGGAAGAGTGTGTGGTGGGAACCATAATCAGGATATATTAAGTGAGAAAAGAATCTATTTTCAATAAAAGGGGAAAAAGAAATTTTAAAAAGAAAAAAAGTTTAAAAGTTGAAAATGGCTCCTCAATAAAAAAGTGCATATATGGAAATAAAAGTTCACAGAATCATTTGCAAATGGACACCATTTCTGTACACTCAGATAATCAGTGTTGGCAAAGACATGAAGTCATTGGAGCCTCACACATGGGGGGAAGAGATTCAAAATGGTGTAATCATTTTGAAAGACAGGTTGGCAATTTCTTCAAAAGTTAAACACACATTCTGGCTTTGATTCAGTAAATCTGCTCTCAGGTTTCTAGCTCAAGGATGTGAAAGTATATCACAGACACTCATGCTTGAAATGCTCATAACTGCTTGATTAAAAGTAGCTTAAAAACAAAACTCTCTCAGGTGTGCATTTTGGGGTGAAAGTACACTCTCCACACTGTATCAAACAGTGCTGTTCCAGTCTGTGACTTGCACCAAGACACTTTTTTTTTTTTTTTTTTTATAAATGTTAGGTTGATTTATACGCACTGCTCTGGCAGTTACAGTCTATTTACATTGAGGAGTTATCTAACTGAACATACTGTACATGGCAATTAGAAGTCATCATAGCAGGAGAAAAACCACAGGCAGCCTGCTGCGGACAGCATACAAACAACCAGAGAACAGCAGGGCCAGCTGGGGTGGAGGTGGGGTATGTTTATTATAAAAGACAAAAACAAAACTCCTCAGGATTCCTAAGGAGGAAAGGCATATTCTGGGAGAAAGAGACCAGGATACAAACTGACCAATGTTTTAACTCCAGGCCTGTCCTCAGTTTCTCCAAGAGCAAAGTGGGAGGAGGCACTGAGACAAACAGGCAAGTCTGTAAAGTTAGAAACCCCTACAAAGTTGATTAAAAGCTGAACTTGTTTTGCTTTAAAAAATTTAATATACCAAAAGGCCTGCTTTAGTGACATGCTAGTCCCACCAAAAAAATAATCCCCACCCACCCCCATCAGTAACAATGTTCAAGTTGACCAGCCAACTCATAACTTCTAACTCGTGTGGATACATATGTATCTTAGCCTAAGCACAGGGCGGGAGGTGGCAAGCACTGGGTCCCACCTGCTACCTGTCCAGCATCTGCTCCTGCAGAGTGGGCAGAGAAACCCTACATAGTGATGAAGCTGAGCCCCAGATAACCAACTTTCCTGGGACTGCATTCCCACCCTGCTCAAGAAAGCCGTACTTCCAACCAAGCTCTTCATTCAAACTTGGCAAACCCATGACTAGGGTGGTTTTCTCAACTAGAAATACAGATGTATCCACACATCCATATATATAACTTTTTTGTTTTTACATTTAAATATAAAAATACTACTCTGCTTTGTGTTATAAATGGAGGACCCAGAAATCAGAACCTTTTCTTCCTTTACAGTAGGGCTATCCATCAGGTGACAACACTGAGCTGTCTTCACAGAGGGCATGAACTCCCCCAAGCAAAGGAAACATGATACTAGGGAACAACCTCCAATGTTCCTTCCATCTGGAATAAAAAACTTGGTTCTGCCTGAAGAACTAACAGCTCTCTAGCAACAGGGAATTATTAATCCGAGCAGTGGACCTGCTCTTTCCACTCTTCTGAAGAA
Source organism: Peromyscus nudipes (assembly GCA_902168325.1). Lineage (NCBI taxonomy): Eukaryota > Metazoa > Chordata > Mammalia > Rodentia > Cricetidae > Peromyscus > Peromyscus nudipes. Next base: position 9,860 of record CABHPH010128075.1, on the reverse strand, counting down.
AAAGTCCTCCTCCACAAAAACACCCACTTTGTGACAGCTATAATGCCTACTGGACATGCATTCCTGATGAGTCAAAGCAGTGGGTACCTTCCCCTAATCCACCCCTCCCCCCCAATAGAAAGCTAGACAGGAAAAAAAGGAGGGTTGGGTGTGTAGAGATTAAGAACTTGACCCCTCTATTCTGACCAATAAAAGCAAGATTAACTGGGCACAAGGAATAAAAAGACCTTGATATTCCATCCTTTGAGTTACAATGAGGACAAACTGGGACGGGAAAGAGTTGGAGCGGGGTGAACTTAGGAAGGGCTCAAGATCACTGAAAGTCTAGGCCACTTAGTTCTTGTACTGGAAGGGCTCGTCGCCAGTCTTGTTGAGAAGGCATGTGCGGATGATGGCTTCTGTAACGGCAAACGGGTCACAGTTGGCAGAAGGACGACGGTCTTCAAAGTAACCCCTCTTCTCCTGGCCGATAGTCCGGGGAATGCGGATGCTGGCGCTGTGGTTGGCCACGCCGGCCAAAAAGTCGTTGATGTTGGAGGTCTCATGGAATCCAGTCAGACGCCGGGCATTGTCCAGGCCCCCCTTGGGATCATAGGCGCGGATGTGGTACTGGTGCCGCTTGCTCAGTTTCTCAATGGCCTCCTCAATGTACTTCAGACCGTTCTCCTCCCGCATGGCCTTGGTGCTAAAGTTGGTATGGCAGCCTGCGCCATTCCAGTTCCCGGGAATGGGCTTGGGGTCAAAGGTTGCTATCACCCCAAAGTCTTCACATACGCGATGCAAGATGAACCGGGCCACCCAGAGATGATCTCCCATGCGGATTCCTTCACACGGTCCTATCTGGAATTCCCACTGGGCAGGCATGACCTCAGCATTTGTTCCTGTAATCTTGACTCCAGCGTACAAGCAGGCCCGGTAGTGAGCCTCCACGATATCCCTGCCATAGGCTTTGTCTGCTCCCGCGCCACAGTAATATGGACCTTGGGGCCCAGGGAAGCCATTGGAAGGCCAGCCAAAAGGGTGTCCATCTGTTCCCATGAGAGTGTATTCCTGTTCCATTCCAAACCAGGGGTGCTGGCTGCTCACCATGTCCATTATCCGTTTACAGGTGTGCCGTAAATTGGTCTCTGCAGGCTTCCGGTTGTACTTGAAAACTTCACAGAACACCAACTTGTTGGGCTCTTTGCGGAAGGGGTCCCGGAACATGGCCACAGGGCTGAGATACATGTCACTGTTGGAGCCTTCGGACTGAAAGGTACTAGATCCATCAAAATTCCACTCAGGTAACTCTTCGACACACTTGGGCTCACAGTCCAGGGTGCGGGTCTTACAACGCAGTCTTTCTCCGGTACTATCCACCCAGATATACATGGCTTGCACTTTCTCACCCTGGGGCAGGGACATGTACATTTGCTTGATGCCTTTGTTCAAGTGGGAACTTGCTGAGGTGGCCATGGTGGAAGGTGTTCTGAGCGGTGACTGGCGGGATGATTGATGGACGGGGTGGACAGGCCGCGAGAGCGAGGCGAAGAGAGTGGAGAGACGGAGATCGGTGTCGGGCTCAGAAGCTCCCCTCTACTCCCATTCTTGGCTCTCCAAGACACTCTTGTACAACGAGCAGTTGACTGTATTTTGAGAATGGAGGGTGAACTGCACCTGGTTAGACACATAACCCCAGAGGTCATGCTGTCCTGTGGTTGGCCTTCAATACAGTAAGTTAAAAAAGTCGAAAAGCTTGTTAATCCACAAAAATTTCTCCTTGAGGTCATGTTGGTCAGAAGTAGGAGTGTAGGGCTGTCTTTGTAGAGGAATACAGGTTGAACACAATTTTGCACTTTAAGACAATGATATAAAGTAAAAGACAGGACATTTATTAGTCAGGCCACAAATGTACAGTGATAACAATTAGGTAAGAATGAAAGTCATGCATATGGACTATCATTGAGAAGGTGGGGACCAGCAAATTGAAAAAAGCCAGGATGACTAATCCATACAAAAACAAGTTTTCAGGGAGACAGGGGACAGGAATCTGAACCTTCTGACATTCTCATCCTACTTGTATGACACACCCTACAGTCAAACATCTTCATAGATGTGCTGTGATCATGCAAGGATGAGTATCACAGAGTCAGCAGAGCCCTTGCTGGTAATAACAAACTCAGCAGACACAAAGAACCAGCCCTACTCTTCTGGGTACACACACACACACACACACACACACACACACACACACAGATACACAGACACACAAAAACACACACAGACACACACACAGAGACAGACACACACACAGAGACAGATACACACACACCACACACACACACATACATACACACCCCACACAGGCACACACATACACACAGAAACACACAGAGATACACATACACACAGAAACACACACAGACACACACAGAGACACACCCACATACCCACACAGAACACACACACCACACATAGCCACACACACACACACACACACACAACCTCAAGCTCAAAAAGCTAATAGATACTCAGGCCCACTTCTCATAAAACACCACTTGCCATCTTGGGACAGAAATAGACTACATTGATAGATTGTCTTAAATATTGTGAGTGACGTTTGATTTACAAACACAGTAGGTAGAGGCATTTTTCCATCATTCACAATCTTGGTGGCTGATATGGGGACCTCTAGGTACTATGTTCTGAAAGTTTATGCATCACATAAGTTCAAACCTAGTCTCCAATGGGATGTTAGTAAGAGTCGGGTCTTCAGGAGTTGTCACAGGGGACCAGGAGATTAAAAAAAAAAAAGCCAGGAACCAGAATTGGATCTAGAGTCTTGCATAAGCTAAATAAGTACTCTACCTCTGAGCTGTATTCCCAGAACCTGGGGGTTTTATTTATTCTTTGGTAATTTCATATGTGAACACAATGTGTGCAGATCTTGAACACCATTATGTATACCATCTGCCCTGTTGAAGACACAAGGTTCAATCTTCAACATAGAGAGCTGGCTCTTACCACATAGCACATACGCTGGTATAGTCAACTTGAGCTTCATGCTCTCCAAAATTATGAACACACTTCTACTGTTTATAAGCCACACATGTTATGATACATACATGTTCACACATGTATATAGCATATATATTATTGAGTTGTAGTGTATTATATAGAATAGGTAGCCCTTTAGCTCCTGAGCTCACCAAACCCTCCTGCTTTAGTCTTCCAAGGAGCTGAGCCACACACATCTATCTCGGGACTGCATTAGCCAGCAGCTTGAACTGATGAGGACAGCATGGCTGAGGCTCTTCAGAAGTGTTACAAATCATTTGTCGATATGAGAAAACTTGGTGATTGGTAGGAGATGGACGTGGAAATTTGACGCCCAACCAGCTCCAGTGTAGACAGTTACCCCAAAGCTTCTAAAGAGGGGACAGATGTCAGATAAGTGTTCTACCACTGAGCTGTATTCCAAGAACATTGGGATTTTTTATTCTCTGGTAATTGCACATATGAATACAATGTGTCATATGCGTTCCCACCCCCATCACTCCGGAAATGCTGCAAACTCTCACCGTATGCTCTTTCCAACTTTGTTGTTTCTTCTTCTCTTCTTCCCCCTCCTCCTTCTTCCTCATTGTTGTATTCCTCCTGCTCCTCTTTTTCCTCCTTCTCCCCTCCACCCTCTTTAATAACTCACTAAGTCAAATTAGATTTTTTTGTACCTTTTTTTTTGTTTTTTCAAGATAGGGTTTCTCTGTGTAGCCCTTGCTGTCCTGTAACTCACTCTATAGCCCACCCTGGTCTCAACTCAGAGATCCACCTGCCTCTGCCTCTCCAGTGATGAGATTAAAGGTGTGTGCCACTGCCACTATCCAGCCATTTTTTTTTATTTTTTAATGCGGAGACAGACCATAATTAAATTTCCAGTCTTGCTTGGAGCTTGCGCTATAAATCAGGAAGGTCTTAACTTGTGTACCCTTGCCTCAGTCCTCTGTGTAGCTAGCATTTAAAATGTATGTCATCTGACCTGGCTTTATTTTTTTTTTTTTTAAGGTGCTGGACGTCACACCCATGGCCTTGTACATAGGAAGAAGCCCTCTACTCCTGCTATATCCCTAGCCTCACAATTTCTTCAGTTGTTTAACACATGTGTCTCATGACTTAGCAATTCTGCTCTAGGTTGTAAAAAAATTGAATACATTGATCACATGAAGTCATGTGTGATAATATCCACACAGCTTTATTAAAACCCAAACAAAGGATGAGAAGCCCATGTCTATAATTCAACCACTCAGGAAGCCAAGCAGTATGATCATGAGGTCAGGGCCCACCTGGGCTACATGGAGACCTTGTCCCAAAAAAAGAAGAGCAAATAAGCAAGTGAAACAGTTGTGCATAGATTGGATAAGTAGATAGAATGTGTTATGTGCATACTTGGATGACTCTTCACAACGAAAGGAAATGAAAACATTATTCGAAGTGACATAACCAATCACAAATATTTATATTGGATTGGAGAGAAACCCAAATATAGCAACTTAAAGTAATGCCATGTGTACTTTGAAACAGGGTTAAAAGTAGTGAACAAGAGCAAAGGGACCTGAGGAAAGCATTTTGGGAGGTGGGGGTAGGGGCTGTTCTAATTCTGATGTAGTGGCAGTTGTGTGCCTTGAGAATTTTCTCAGACTTACTAAACCATACACCTAAAAGAGATTAATTGCATTTAAGCCATCCACAGCAGTCTGAGGCAATAGTTCACAGATAGAGCACTTGCCTATCCACATGCACAAGCCCTAAGATCAATCCCTGGCCCCATTAAAAACAATCCACACTTAAGCTACTAAAAATGAGATAATTATTAAAAGTTTAAAACACATTCTGACTCCCTGTTGGAAGTTTAGTGTGTATGTACTGAACTGAAAAGCAGAGGCAAGCTAGCAGTAGGAACATCAATAAATGCTCTACATATAGAATGGAAACAACTGGCATGGTCAGTCTCACTAACAGGAAAATCTTCCCTTCCCCCAGTTCAGGTCAGCAGGGACTTAATGTTGTCCACCAGGAGAGGGCACCTTGAGACCTCTAGCTGTTAAGTAAAGGATAACCACATTACAATACACAGACCTAGAGAAACTAAGTAACAAGGAGGACTCAAGAGGGGGATGCATGGAGATCCCTGGGAAATAGAATAGATTTTGCAGGTGGAATAGGGCTGGGTGGATTTGGGAACAGGAGGGATCAGACAGGGCAGGGAAGAACAGATAGTGAGGGTACTGGGAAAGATGCCTGAAATTGGGGGGCATTTGGGAGCTACGTGGAAACCGAGAGCAGTGGAAACTCCATGGATTCTATGATGGTGACCCTAGTGAAGACTCCTAATAATGGAGGATACAGAGCCTGAGCTGGACATCTTCTGTAACCAGGCAAGGTTTCTTGTACTGATATGTAAGTAAAGCCTTTATGTCTGGCTTTAAGTGAAATGTACATAAAAGCCTTTGTGTCTGGCTTTGAGAGAAATGTTTCAGCAAAGCCTTTGCTATGTTTGGGTTAATCATTAGAGGCTAAGAAACTGTTTTGAGGTGGTTTAAACCTTGAAGAATTGTTTCTCTGGAGAGTCTGCATTTGATGCTGTATGAGAGCTTGCAGCTGCACTGACGTGGGTCCTAAGACAATCCTGGCAGATCGAGCATTCTTATTTTTGATTATGGATGCTATAATAAAAAAGACCTGAGATTTGTGTGGGTTGTCTGCTCCAATGGGCAGCAAGAGTAAGATGACTTTGATCATTGGAACCTTTCCTAGTCCCAGTTGACCTTGTGTATGTTTGAATAAAGTAACTGGAGAGAGCTAGCTAGGTGTCAGTCTTTTCCCACAAGGCTGTACTCCTAGCTTAGCATCTTGGTGAGCTTCTCTCTCTACCGGGGCACCTATGACCCAACATCAAACAAAAACTTCCAGTGGTGGAACAGAGACAGAGCCCTTTAATGAAACAGAGAAATGCTTTAGGAGAATATAAAGACAACTGAGCAACATTTGTCATCTTTATATGATGGCATAAAGTTTTTTTTTTTTTTGGTTTTTTTCGAGACAGGGTTTCTCTGTGTAGCTTTGCGCCATTCCTGGAACTCACTTGGTAGCCCAGGCTGGCCTCGAACTCACAGAGATCCGCCTGGCTCTGCCTCCCGAGTGCTGGGATTAAAGGCGTGTGCCACCACTGCCCGGCGGCATAAAGTTTTTTAAAATTATTTTTTAAATTTATTTTACATACCAAACACAGTTTCCCCTTCCTTCTCTCCTCCTATTCTCTCTCCCTACCTTCTTTCTACTCTCCCCTGTCCACTCCTCAGAAAGGGTATGGTCTCCCATGGGAGTCAACAATACATGGCATGTCAAGTTGAGGCAGGACCAAGCTCCTCCCCACTCCAAGGCTGAGTGAGACATCCTACCATTGGGAATAGGTTCCAAAAAGTCAGTTCATGCACCAAGGACAGACAGATCCTGGTCCCACTTCGAGGGACCCCACAAACAGACCATGCTACACAACTATCACTCACATACAGAGGGCCTAGGTTTGGCCCATACAGGCTTCCTAGTTGTCAGTCTAGAGTTCATGAGCTCCCATGAGCTCAGGTCAGTTGTCTCGGTGGATTTTCCCATCATGATCTTGACTGCCCTCCCCCCGTCATATAATCCCTCCTCCTTCTCTTCAACTGGATTCCCAGAGCTTGGCCGGATGCTTGGCTATGGATCTCTGAATCTGCTTCCATCAGTTACTGGATGAAGGTTCTATGATGATAAATAGGGTACTCACCAATCTGATTACAGGAGAAGGCCAGTTCAGGCACCCTCTCCACTATAACTAGAAGTCTTAGCTGGGGTCATCCTTGTGGTTTCCTGGGAGTTTCCCTGGCACCAGGTTTCTCCCTAACCCCATAATGGCCCCCTCTATCAAGATATCTCTTTCATTGTTCTCCTTCTCAGTCCCTCCCATAACTTGACCATCCCAATCTTTCATGTTCACCCCATCCCCTCCACCTCTACTACTCCCATCCCCAGTTTACCCAAGAGATCTCATCTATTTTCCCTTCTCAGGGTGACTGATGGGTCCCTCTTAGGGTCCTCTGAGTTACCTAGCTTCTCTGGGGCTGTGGATTGTAGCCCGAGTGAGCACATACCATGTTAGTCTTTCTGGGTCTGGGTTGCATCACTCAGGATGATATTTTCTAGTTCCATCCATTTGTCTGCAAATTTCATTATGTCATTGTTTTTTTACAGCTGAGTGCACTCCATTTTTTACTCCATTTTTTACAGCTGAGTGTACTCCATTGTGTATATGCACCACATTTTCTTTATCCATTTTTTTGGTTGAGGGACATCTAGGGTATTTCCAGGTTCTGGCTATTATGAATAATGCTGCTATGAGCATAGTTGAGTAAGTGTCCTTGTAGTATGATTGAGTATCATTTGAGTATGTGTCCAAGAGTGATATTGCTGAGTCTTGAGGTAGATTGATTCCTAATTTTCTGAGAAACCACCATACTAATTTCCAAAGTGGCACTCCTGCCAACAGTGGAGGAGTGTTCCCCTTACTCCACATCCTCTCCAACATAAGATGTCATCAGTGTTTTGATCTTAACCAATCTGAGAGGTATAAGATGGTATCTCAGAGTCATTTTGATTTACATTTCCCTGATGACTAAGGATGTTGAGCAATTCCTAGAATGTCTTTCGGCCATTTGAAATTCTTCTGTTGAGAATTCTCTGTTTATATCTGTAACGCTTAAACCAGGCCAAATGCTTAACCAGACCAAAATGCTTCTCCAGGCCAAATGCTTCTAGTTTCTGGTCCTCACGCCTTATATACCTTTCTGCTTTCTACCACCACTCCCTGGGATTAAAGGCTCGCTTTCTGGGATTAAAGGTGTGTGTCACCATGCCTGGCTATTTCCAATGTGGCCTTGAACTCACAGAGATCCAGAGGGATTTCTGTCTCTGGAATGCTAGGATTAAAGGCGTGTGCTACCACTGCCTAACCTCTGTTTAATATTGTGGCTGTTCCGTCTCTGACCCCAGATAAGTTTATTAAGGTACACAATATTTTGGGGAACACAATACCACCACAGTAGTCCATTTTGTAACTGGGTTGTTTGTTATTTTGATGTCTAGTTTCTTGAGTTCCTTATATATTTTAGAGATCAGCACTCTGTCAGATATAGGGTTGGTGAAGATCTTTTCCCATTCTGTAGGCTATCATTTTGTTTTATTTACCATGTCCTTTGCCTTACAGAAGCCTTTGACAAAATCCAACACCCCTTCATAATAAAGGACTTGGAGAGGTCAGGGATACAAGGAACATACCTAAACATAATAAAAGCAATATACAGCAAGTCAATAGCCAACATCAAATTAATTGGAAAGAAACTCAAAGCAATTCCACAAAAATCAGGAACAAGACAAGGTTGTCCACTCTCCCCATATCTGTTCAATATAGTACTCAAAGTTCTAGCTAGAGCAATAAGACAACAAATGGAGATCAAGTGGGTACAAATTAGAAATAAAAAAGTGAAACTTCCACTATTTGCCAATGATATGATAGTCTACATAAGTGACTCCAAAAATTCTACCAGGGAATTCCTACAGCTGATAAACACCTTCAGTAATGTGGCAGGATACAAGATTAACTAAAAAAAAATCAGTAGCCCTCCTATACACAAATGATAAATGGGCTGAGAAAGGAATCAGAGAAACATCACCCTTTACAATAGCCACAAATAACATAAAATATCTTGGTGTAACTCTAACCAAACAAGTGAAAGACCTGTATAACAAGAACTTTAAGTCTTTGAAGAAAGAAATTGAAGAAGATATCAGAAAATGGAAAGATCGCCCCTGCTCTGGGATAGGTAGGATTAACACAGTAAAAATGGCAATCTCACCAAAAGCAATCTACAGATTCAATGCAATCCCCATCAATATCCCAACACAATTCTTTACAGACCTTGGAAGAACAATACTTAAATTCACATGGAAAAACAAAACAAAACAAAACAAAACAAAACAAAACAAAACAAAA
>CABHPH010128074.1:8400-19477 GCA_902168325.1 Peromyscus nudipes | reverse complement strand
ATCGATGTCATTGAGTTCCTGATCAAGCCATACCTGAAGTCAGAGCTGTGCTTGGCTCTTTCAGCTTTAATAGCCCGTCACTTCTGGTTTGCTAACATCACTGAGTCTGGGTTTTGATCTACTACAACCCAAAATGTCTGTCCTAGGAGGGTGAGTCATGTAACGACATATGTGAGTGTATATGAGTGGAAGACCATTCCAGCCCGTTCCAGGAAGAGGGAAGGAAAATCATAAAGACAGTGGAGTGGGAGGGAGGTCCTGAGGGCAGAGCTAGATGTATGTCTACCACAGGAAGCATGGCCCTGTGTGTGGCGGCACATGATGCAGTCCCAGCTCCTTTAGAGGCTGAGGTGGGAGGGTCAGTGTAGGATCCCAGGCCTGCCTGGGAAACATGGTGAACCCTCACCAGGAGGGAGGGAGGGAGGACAGGAGAGGGAGGGAAGGAAGCATGGCATCAAGGGACAGCGTGGAGGTGATGGCGGTGGGCAGTGATACAGTCAGACTGGGCAGGGCCCTGTCAGCCTGGCAAGGTCTCTGGCCTCAGAACTATGAGGATCTACACCCAAGTAAGAAGTTTTCCCCAGCTGAAGGAAGTGGCCCCAGGCTGGGGGACAGTCCTTTGAGGAATCTGTCAGTCTGTAAGTAACACAATGAATGAGGTCATTCAAAGGTGCACTTGAGTTCATGGGGGCTTTTGTCATCCCATGTTTTCTCAGTCATAAGACAGGAAGCATGGCTCTTCTCATGTGCGGACTCTGGAGAAAGTCAAAGGGGGTCCTAACAAAAGACCTGGAGAAGCCCCATTTGCCCTGGTGCAAAGGGGCCCAGGGACTTGGTGCAAAAGCTGTAGTAGTGGGATGCCTGCTGCTGATGGGAGGGATGATGATTTTAGCGGTGACCATGGTGATGATGGTGGTGTGTGGGGTGGTGGTGATGGAGATGATGATGGTGATGATATGGTAAAGCTGGTGGTGATGGTGATGATTATGATAATGGTGGGTGATATTGGAATGATGATGATGATGAGGGAGGTAATAATGATGGTGGTGGTGAATCTAACCCTAATTCTGTTTTTGAACCCCTCCTAAGCTGCTAGACACTTGCTAAAGTCCTTTGTAGGGACAGTCTTCTTGAGCCTTCCTAACCCTGCTCTGAGATCCGAATGTCATCCGTCATTCCTCTTTCACAGGTTCGCTGAGATGCTCCAGCTCGGTAGGAGAGCAGGGGTAGCATGAGTCGAGAATTCTGGTGATGGGCACACGCCAGCAGCCCAGCAGTGAGGTATTTAGCCCCCTGGCACAGACAGCTTCCTGATCTTTGGGCAACATCTTTTCATGCTTTTTCCTCCTGCCCTTCTAACGCTTCTGTGACCCATCCCTTTCTTTAAACTGCTCTCTTGAAATCTCTCCTGTGGTATCCATTTTCCTCGCTGGCCACTGGTGATACAGGTTCACTATCAGCCAAGGGCATCACTACCACCATCTGCCAGAGTGAGTTCTGGTGGATCAACTGGCAGTGAATGAGGCAGGAAGGGCACTGGAAACCTCTGTGTTCTGGAAGAGATCTCTCTCACCGAGCAGCTGCCTCCCCTCACTAGTGATCTGAGCTTGCACACGCGAGCTTCACAGGCCAGCTATGACTCAGGGTGATTGTGAGAGGAGTGTTCACAGAAAATCAAATGTTTAGTTCCAGGCTGGGGATCAAGACCGAAAGCAACAGGTTGTGGTGGAGCTGCTTGCCTGAGGCAGAACTGCATTCACAGTCGCCACCAAATCTTGTGGGATGTGGCCCCGAGAAAGGCCTCTCAACCGCAGTCCAGTGTGAAAGAGGAAGTGAGCTGTGGCAGTGGCTTCCGCCCCTCACTATCTCCCCATGGTCCTCCTTCAGTGTATGGACCCTTCCTACACCCAAGGTGTGAGGGTTGATTGCTGTCACCTAAATACCATCTCTCCTGTCCCCATGTCAAGGACTGGTTTAATTGTGTGCACGTGACACAGTTCTGATCGAGGAGTGTGTGAGTTTGCCTGGGAGTGGTGTCTGAGAATATTGTTTTCTCATACAAAGGAAGGGAGGGAGGAAAGGAGGGAGGGAGGGAAGAAGGAAGGAAGGAAGGAAGGAAGGAAGGAAGGAAGGAAGGAAGGAAACTATTTTCTCAGCAACCTGGAGCTGTTTCAGAAATCTGGCCCCCATGATAGGGGTCTGCCAACACCTGCGGAAGGCCGAGTGGGAAGCTGGGATGAACCTATATCATCCCACTCCGTGTGTAATCACAGAACTACGAGATCAACAAACTGTGAAGCCATCCAGCCTCTGAACTCCCTGCTGTGTGGTAAGATACATGATTGTGGTTCAAACTAATTGTAGTTGGGGCTGTTACCTGTCTCCAGAAATGTTCAACTTGCCTTATAAAGCCACCAAACAGATGTCTGGATCCTCCTCACATGTGCCACCCTGTGATTCAATGTGCTCCCTTTTCCAAGAAGGCAAATGAGGCTCAGCAGGAGGAGAACATGGCAGATCCATGCTGCCCCGCTCTGCAGCACCCACTCCTGCGCCAGCCCTGCGTACAATGCTGGAGAGACTTGCTAAACAGAACGTATTTCTAAGAAACGCTTCCTTTTCTCATCCACCGACTGCTTCTCTGTGCTGCAGGCGAGTGTGAGATGGAACTAACACTCTCCTCCATCATTTTCCACGCTGCAACCCAGCCCTTTCCATGTGTGCCCTTGGGACCCAGCTCAGAAAGGGGGCAGGGCACTGCCTTCCCAGCACGTAATTACCGTGCTGGCAAGCCACGGCGCTGCCAGCTGCTCTCGGCCACCCAGCGACTGTGCTCCCAGCTGCAGCTGATGTGGAAGATCAGAAGAGGATGAGTTCAAAAGGCGTCTCTCCCTTTGGAAATGTGGACAGTTGCCAGTGCCCACATGCAACAGAGCCTCTGTGAATCCCGATTTTTCTGGCCTAACTTTTGGTAGGAGACCAAACCTGCGTACATTCAACATTCTTCTGGCTCACGCTCCCAACCTTGCAGAGTTTCTTTGTGGCTAGCTGTTCAAGCAGCAGCAGGGTCAGGGAAGCTCTGCTGGAATTTGCCCAACCTCAGAGTTAAGCAGGGAGTCTAGTAAGGGAGAGACATGAGGAGGAGTGTGAGCCTCTGCTGAGGCTCGACCGCAGAGCCAGCCCGAGTGGCAGGCAGCAGAGTCAGTCATATCATGACTTAAACTCTTTTCTTCCTAACTCTGACTGTTTACATATGTAGCATGTATAAACATGCTCCTTTTCCTCACAGTGCTTGCTCTTGAATCCTAAAAGACAGGGTTGTGTTGGTGAGGTTCAGGCTAGGAGGCTTGTCTCTTAACAAGGCAGACAGTCTGGGATTCCCCCACAGATCTCAGTCAGGGGCTTTGTTTCTGTGTCAAATTAAACCCATCTCTAGCTGTGTTAACAAAAAAAAAAAAAAAAAAAGGAACTTTCCAGAAGGAGTATCAGGATACCAAGGGCTACGTGTGAAACTGCACAAGGACTTCTGAGGATACTTAACAGTCAGACGCAGACCGCTGCCCCAGATGTTCAGCAGCAATCATGAATGTGGTAGCCTACAAGATGGGTAGGGTATAGAAGACTTGTGGCTTCCACCCTGTCCTCTCCCTCTCCCACACTCTGGTGGAAGCAGCCACCACGTGATGAAGACACGGGAAGAGAAACTGAAGCTTCCTACCAAGAGGTGCAAGTGAACCAAGGTTTGCGACTGAGCCCTTGAGGCTGGTAGGCCTGCTGACAGCTCATCTGTCGCTTTGTGAGCGAATCCTCGGCACACCTAGCTGGGCAGTGAACTGAGTTTTTGCTCCTGCCTTCAAGACGTCCATCAGGGAGGCTGTATTAGTTATTAGTGGTCCCTCCATGCAGCAGAAGAGGAAACCAAAGCAAAATCAAAAAGTACAGACAAGTGGTGGTGGTACATACCTTTGATCCCAGCACTCGAGAGGCAGAGCCAGGCGGATCTCTGTGAGTTCAAGACCATCCTGGTCTACAGAGTGAGATCCAGGACAGGCACCAAAACTGCACAAAGAAACCCTGTCTCGAAAAAACAAACCAAACCAAACAAACAAACAAACAAAGACGCCAGATCCCCAGCACTAGACAGTGGCATGTAATCCCAGCACTTAGAAGGTGGAATCAGGAGAATCATGAGTTCAAAGTCATCCTCGGCTACATAATGAGTTTGAGGCTAGCCTGGGATACATAAGACCCTGTCCAGAGATGGAGGGAAGAGAGGGAGAAGAAGAGAGGGAAGTGGAGATAGAAAGAGGGGTAGAGGGAGAGGAAGAGAGAAAGAGAAAGAGGGAGAGATGCTCGTGGTTCTGGGTGCCTCTGTCCTCCCTTGTTCCTTAAGTACAGGCTATTTGGACCGTCTAGCCACATGACATCAGGGCCAATAGGAAGTGCTGCCTCCCAGGCTCACCAAATCTCAGTCTTCCTTCAGCACATACCCCGACTCAAGTACTCATTCCCAGACCTGGCAGCCCTCTCTTCCCCTCCCCCTACATACACACTCATCCATAAACCCTAGAACTCTTGAGTTTCCCAGGTGCACCTGGGGCCAGTATCTCCAGGAACAGTGATGCTTTGTTAGAAAGAACAGTCCTTTGGGGCCTGATGTAACTAACACCCCTGGGTCTTGTAGGTTCCCTACTGGAGTAGCCTGGAGAGAAGTTCCTAAAGCAGCAAGTCCTGTACCTGACTGCTGCCAGCCAGTCTGGTACCAAGTCTCCTAGGGAAATAGGCTTATGCAACTTTTTCTAGGATTTAACTTCCTCTTTCTCTTTGGACTTTATGTTCACCATTTTGTCTTCGTCTGAGTGAATTGTGTGTAGTTCATATATAAACTATCGAGAAATAGCTGAATTGCTGGGAAGGAAACTTCAGAGTCCTTGCCATCCCTTTAAGAGCCAGTAGCTTTGAAATTACATTCCAGCAAAGATTCTGCCCAGTGTTCAACACAACAGCTAAGGCAGAAACCAAATCATAATGTCAGCCTCAAGATCCCCTGGGGTGCAGTCCCCAGAGGCAACACCATAAAAAATGTTATAATTTCAGGACTAACACCTTCTCCCCAAACATACCCAACTGGCAGCATAACAAAGCAAATCCCAGCACCCAGCACCTGAGCACCCCAGCACCCGAGCACCCCAGCACCCCAGCACCTGGCCAGGCTTTAGTGCTACTTCTGCATGAACCAGGAACCATGACAGACACTCCAAATGACAGAAGCTTCCACGGGCTTATTTTTATTTACACATGTAATTAGAGATCTGTACAGAAACAAGCAGGATGAACTACACTCATGCATATTCGAGTGCCATACCCACAGAAATTGTAACATGTGGCTTCCACTTCATGGAGCTGAGATAGTGTCCAGCACATGCTCAGTTTAGCCAGAAGGAACGAATGTGACCAAGTCAGCTGATTTGCCCAGGAATGAGCAACTTCCCAGTCTTCAGGCCTTTCAGTGCTAAAACCAACAAAGCCCCAGGCAAAGTGGAACAAGTTGGTCACCCTCAAGAAAGACATGGCTCCACTGATCTGGAGCCCTCCTAGAGATGTGGGAACTGCAGAGGAGGATACAGCTCCTTGCTGAAGTCCAGCCTCCCTGGGTGTACCACACAGACCTTCCTTTCCAACATAGCCTAGAATCGGGATGGAAGCTTTTCCTTTCCTTTCCAGCTAGAGTTACTCTCTACCCTTCCTCTCCTGTGGCAAAATCTCTCTCTCTCTCTCTCTCTCTCTCTCTCCCTGCTGCTCTCAAAGGCCACACTTGTATCTTTCTCCCTCCAGGACACCTCACAAAACAGAGAGTCAAGGTTACGACTAATGTCAGAAAGATTCACCAATTGTGGTTTCTGGGTTCTGGCCACGGAAATTAAGCAAGGCAAGGAAATACCTAGGAGTTGACTGGCTGGCAAGAAGCGGGGGAAGAGGAATTAGGAAGCATATGACAAGTTAGTGTCCCCGTAAGTCATCTTGCCTCTGCCATGGGACGAAGGAAGTGTCTCATACTGTCACAGGTTCAGTTGTTAGTCTCACACACTTCCTGGCTCTCTCTTCTGGCAACCTCACCTGGTGGCCTTGAGACTTTCTCACCCGGACATCTTCCCGAAGAAGGAGTAGGCTGTGGTTATATCTGTCAACTTTCACTAAGCCGTGCAATCTCACAAACAGCCATCAAGATTCACTTCTTGTGGCCTGAGTCAGCCAGGGTGGCTGTGACTGTGCTGGACACATTACCTTTGTCCTAGGATTCAGGAGGAAAATAGCAACTTTGAGTCATGCTGGTCTTTCAAAAGCAGATTAGGTTGATAACGCAGAGCATGGCCTTGCACGGATAAACCTGAGCAAATCCTTCTGCTGTACCAGAGTGCATGTCTCAGCACCCTTCAAAGGGTGGTACTCTCCTCACTTTAGAGGTGAGACACTGGAGGCTGAGGTCATTTTCTTATCCAAAGATACACACAGAAGCAAGAAGTAAAACTGGAACTCCCCTGTGTCAGGTCCCCCGAACTCCAAAAGGCAGAAGGGACAAAAGGCTGTGGTATTAGCATACTAAAGTACATACTAAAGTACATTTCAAACTCTGTGCTAGCATCCTGGCTCTTCTCACCTCCTCCCCTACCCTAAACGCCCTCCAGCTCATGGGCTTCCCTCCCCCAGCTACTCCTTGAAGGGATTTCTTTTATTGTTCTATTACTAAATAAAACTCAAGAGTCAAATATTGGGGTATAAACCTGATAGATCCACAGAGCAACAGAGACACGATCAGCTGACCCTGCCTCTCCACCTTCCCAGAGGGAAAAGGCCTTCGACTCTTTCTAAGCCCTTACCTATTCCTTCCTGTGTCTCTCTATTCTAATCTGGGTTGGCCAAAAACTCTATGGTTAATTCTGGCCAGCTGATTGTTGACTCCACCCTCTGATTCAAGGTTTAACTTTATTGGCAGAGTGTCAGAGTGCGATCAAAATATCCCACAACAACTCATTCTCCCTATAACCCTGCTATTTTGGCTATTCTCTCTGTCTCTCTCTGTCTCTGTCTCTCCCTGTCTCTGTCTCTCTCGACTCTGTTCCTGCTTCTTTCATGGACAGGTCCAGTTTGCTGGCCATGCCCAGTCTACTTCTTTCTTTCTATGCTCTGGACCCTTCCAGATACCTCTGGATGTTCTGTCATATCCACAATAAAAATCTTCCTTTAGCCACACCATGAAGCGGTCACATCATCAATTCATACAGCCTGGCTCTGCCTGGCTCTGCAACCCATCCTCTCCCTTCCCCTCTCTTCTGTTCCTACAAGGGAGATTCTGGACCTACCAGTTAAACAGTGAATCGAGCATGTACATTTAGCCTTATTGTCTCTCAAAACCCTGCTTTAAATAAGATTAAATGCATAAAAGATTCATAAACCAATAAAGGCCAAGAGAAGAAGCGTGATGATACAGGTAAGGCAGGAACACTTTGAAAGATGAGGAGGCGGGAGAGGAGGCAGAGCCGAGAAAGCAGAATGCCACAGCTCAAAAATGGAGGTGACCGTCACTGCACTAGGAACACTGGAAACAGCTTGGTTGGGGGCACCCCCAAATGCCTGGTAACTGCCTGGCTCTGTCTTCCTGTCTCACACAGGAAACTAGAGATTCTTTCCTATAGAGGCAGAAGCAGGGGTGCAGGGCCGTGGAGGGGAAGAGTGTGCATTCTAAGAGGAGTCAAGGGAGAGTTTATGAACTTTCTTGGCCACTAACTCCTCCTTTTTTGATGCATTTCAAGAGCCAGGGTGACAGCTAGGCAGCAGACCTAAAGAGAACCAGCTTCGGGAAGGGGGCAGAGGGCTCTTGGATGGTTGTTTCCGCTTCAGATGCAAGGGATTAAGAATCAGTTCTTGAGGCTGGCAAGACGACTCCACAGGTAAAGGTACTTGCTGCCAAGCCTGATGCTCTAAGTTCAATCCCCAGGATCCACATGATAGAAGGAAGAAACCAAGCCCCAAAGTTGTCCTCTGCCATCCATGCGTGTGTCTGTACCTGCATGAGTGTGTGTGTTCATGCACACGCATGTACACACACACACAAATAAATCTAATATATTCTTTAAAGAGTCAGACATCTCTCCTCCCTAAGTATCCCCCTCGGGTGGGAAACTCTTCCACTGAAGAAACAAAAGAACTCTACAAAAGATACCTATAGGTATTGGCATCTGGGGCACCCCACCTCTCTGGTGAAATGGATAGTCCCAACCCAATTACCTGACAGTGATATTCACTAGTGACTAGTTGCTAAGCCTTACACCTCTCCATGCTGCACCCCAGCACTCCGACAACCTTGCAGGGACTCATTATTGTATATATACAAAACCAAAATGTCACTATCCATTTGAAGAAAGTAGCCAGTGTGACAGGTAGATGAAATCAAACTAATTAAACAAAAGGGTAGCGGGGTGGGAGGCCGCAGAGGGGCAGAAGTTGTAATCTCAGCACCAGGAAGACCGAGGCTAGGGGATTGCTCTTTGTAAGCAAACATTTTTTGTTTGTTTTGTTTTTGTTTTTTGAGACAGGGGTCTCTTTGTGTAACCTCAGCTGTCTTGGAACTTGCTCTGTAGACTGGCTGGCCTTGAAATCACAGAGATCTGCCTGCCTCTGCCTCTGCCTCCCGAGTGCAGGCCTATAGCCACACACACACACACACACACACACACACACACACACACACAACTATAAGCAAACATTTTAGTTAGTCTTGCAGTGCTGGGATGGAATCTAAGCCCTCATGCATTTGATATGGTACACGCGTCCTTAATTTTTATTTGCATAACTAAGTTACTAGTCTGCGCCTTGTGACTGTGCTTGAGAAACGATGGCTGTTTCTTTACAAAAACCACATGCAGAGTCCTTGCACCTTAGCTCTTGCCCTCAGAATGGAGGAAACTTGCTTTGTAAAAACAGAATCGCACAGGGCAAAGGCATGACTCGAAGGCTGCTGTTCTGGATGACCTGGAGTAACAGGGCAGGACACAGCCTGCTCTGCTCAGAAGGAAGACAATGACCGTGACCTTCCTTGTAGCTAGTGAAACCCACCAGCGTGGTCAAAACTACCAACACGAACTTCTGCAAACTCATCCCCGCTTTAGCTGAATGCCAACCTGTTCGCTAGCCTTTTCCACCCTGGCCATCACCAATCCTCACCTCTGCCTTCTAGTCACACCCTAGGACCACACTGGCTCAGAGCAGCTGATGCGAAAATAAAAGGCAAAGTCTAGGCACAAGCGGAGCAGATTAGAGCTCTCTGCCCTCCAGGCACTGCCCAAGAGCAGTTCCCTTGAAAGTAGCATGCTTTGATAGAGTTTGTTTCTTCTCTAATTGAGCCCACTGACCAAAAAAAAAAAAAAAAAAGCAAGAGAGCCCAGCAGTGGTGACACACACCTTTAATCTCAGCACTTGGGAGGCAGAGGCAGATGGATCTCTATGAGTTCAAGGCCAGCCTGGTCTACAGAGCAAGTTCCAGGACAGTCAGAGCTGTTACACAGAGAAACTTGGTCTCAAAAAACAAGCAAAACAAAACAAAAAAGCTAGGTGAGAAAATAAACACATGCTTCCTCTAAAAGTACAAAAGAATCTTCATGAGACATGTTTCAAGAAATAAAAAACAGATTTACAGCACTTGTGGGGAAGTTAAGGAAGAGCCCAGGAATGGTTCCTTCCTCCACCAAGTGAGTCCAAATATCAAACTCAGGTTCAGGCCCGGAGGTGGGAACCCTCCCCTTGTTTTTAGACAGTATCACACACCATAGCCCACATGATAGGTAGTCCAGGCTGGCCTTGGAACTCAGCCTCCTGAGTGCCGGGATTACAGCATGAGCTACCACACCAGGCACTGGTTTCCCATTCCTAAAGCACTTCTGTCCTTCCAGGAAAGAGAAAGAAACTGTGCAGGGGCCGGGCGGTGGTGGTGGTGCACGCCTTTAAACCTAGCACTTAGGAGGCAGAGGCAGGTGGATCTCTGTGAGTTCGAGGCCAACCTGGGCTACCAAGTGAGTTCCAGGAAAGGTGCAAAGCTACCACAGAGAAACCCTGTCTCGAAAAACCAAAGAAAAAAAAAAAAAAAAGAAAAGAAAAGAAAAGAAAAAAAAGAAAGAAAAAGAAAAAGGAAAAAAAAAAGAAAGAAACTGTGCAAGGGAAACTGTCTTGGTGGCAGCTGGAGCTGAGTAGCCAGAACAGTCTGAGGGAAGCTTTGTGACCTCAAGACCGCCACCACACTCAGCCATTTGGACAGGCAGAGTCATTGCGTGCAGGGTACCTCCTGGCAGTTTGGAGTCTGCAGCTTTGTGTGTGGCAGTGAGCAGCCCTGATCTGTGGGGCAGCACCCGCCTTACGACAGAGGAGAAATGAGGAGTCCTACCTTGCAAAGATCCGAAAGGTGTTTGTGTTGAGTCGGGTGACAACATGACTGTGTAGGGATTTGAACCCTGTTCCAAACAGTTCTCAGGGAACTGTCTTTCTCTTCCTTGTTCTTGTGGCTCTGAACATAATTTGCAAGGGTTGGCAAGTGGGAGGGCTTCTTGAGGGAACTGAGTCTCTTTTCCGGTGGCATCTTGCTGATCCCCACCAGGAGATGACAGATATTTGGTTGGTCAGAGTGGACCAAGCTTCCCGGTAGACCTGTGCCGGGCCAGCTTCTCCGCTGCTCTGACAAATTCATCTAACCAAAAGCAACTTGGGGAGGAAAGAGTTTATTTCATCTTACACTTCCAATTCACAGTCTACCTTTGAGGGAAGTCAGGCCGGGAACCTGGAGGCAGGAAATCGCTGCTGACTGGCTTGCTCAGCGGTCCCAGTCAGGCTCAGGATACCTGGAGGCTTCTTGGAGAGCCTCCAAGCAGCAACAGCAGCAACAATAACAACATCAGGATAAATCAACTCGGAGGCAAGGGAGGCCAACCGAGTGAAGGGTTCTTCCGTCTGCCGTGCTCTGTTTTATCAGGGCTGCTATCAGAAGGTACTGCCCACATTGGAGGCAGGCCTTCTTACATCAATTAAGGCA
>CABHPH010128073.1:0-11098 GCA_902168325.1 Peromyscus nudipes | reverse complement strand
GGAGACAAAGCTGCCCAAACCAAAGTCACTTTAAGATCCCCAGACTCTTAGGTCTCATCCACCACAAGAGACTTGCTAACTAAAGCTGTAGACTAATTCAGGAAGGACTCCCTTTATCTTTTTTTTTTTCAATTTTTTGCACTACTGGGCATTGAACTTTGGGCCCTGAGCACGCTAACTAAGAGACTCTCTACCCTCATCTTTTAACAGATCTGTGTGCTAGAGACAATTCTGGAAAAACACTTTTCAAGAACCCACCCGTTCCAGATAACAATATAGTGGGTTTACAACACTCTGGTTGGACCACCGTGGTAGGCCATCACCCTTAGGAAGGCTGTTTCCCTGGAGTACCATTTATATGTTCAATTGCCCTGTCCCTTACACAGTGGCCTCTAAAAATTTGTTTGCGAAGACATCTAACTTCCAAGTCTGTGACCTTCTTGGATGAGGGAACAACTCTCTAGTGGACATCTGAGGAACCTCTAGCTAGATACAACCCCAGGAATAGGTGCAGAAGGCTGTGTGCTACCTACAGAGAATGGGCCGAGGCTTAGGCTCACAAGGCCACTGCTAACAGGACTGTTATTATGAACCTAATCAGAAAGGGTGTAAGTTTCTTAAAAGCCAACAAGGAACAGCAGCTATGCTCCTCATGAAATCAGCAGGCCATCCTGCTAAACTCCAATTTTACGGTTCTGATAGAGCATCTGATTCTGAAGGGGAGTTTTGACAAGAAATGACATCACACAGCATCAGCACTGGAGCCATGCTTTGTGCCCCCTTCCTGGCTGTACTCTGGAGAACAAACCCATCCACAGTGCCTGACCCAGCTTTCTTCTCAGGACAAACGAGTCTCTTTCTCCCTGGCTTATTGTTGCACAAAGTGACAAGGTTTAATTTAAAAGCACTGGACTGCCTAGTCCCAAGAGCTTGGTCTGGTCCCATTGAGGCTACCTTGGGAAAGCCATGATCTTTGAGCCTTTGCTTTCTCATCTGTAACTGAGAAAAACACCCCTGATGCACACTGTGTGAGGTGGATGCGGAGGTGAGAAGTACCCAGCCCTTCAGCTAGTCTTCGAGGCTGAGCCTGGAGGTGGCACAGCTGGGAAGGGACAGCCTGTCACCCACAGACTTGCTAATGCACAGTGCCCTTTCCCAGCCAGCCAGCTCCTGGTGGGGATTTCCCCAAGGCTTTGTTTGGGGAAATTCCCGCACTTAGAATAGTCTGTTAAAAACATACATTTCAGAAAACCTCCTGCCGCTCACTCCACTTCCTCCAGGCTGAGATAAGCTATTCCAGCTTCCCCTGTCAAAAGCGGAAACCACCTCACAGGCAGGCAGCTGTGGTTACAGCTGAAATGCTGGGCCCAGTCCCTCCTCCCAGAGAGCCACCCTCAGGCCACCTTGATACCCACAGAGGGAACCAACAATGTCCACAGAGCGGCAGGCAGGCGTACCTGATCCACTCTTCAGGGGTCCTCCAAAACCCAAGGACATGACTCCCTGCCACTTTGGAGAATGCTTAGAAATGAAAATCCCACCTTTTCTGGCTATTTGATTCTCTGGCCATTTGAACCAGAACTGGGTTGGGAGCTGAGAATTTTGTTTCCAGAAGGCCCTCCACTGACTTTGATGGCTGACAGAAATGAGAGGCAGTGGGCATTCAGGCTAACCTTGCAACACAGCACACCGGTGGACCTGCTCTACAATGTGTTGGTGTGGCCTGCCCCCACCCCACCACACCACACCACAGGTTTCGGAGCGATGGAAAGCACTACTGCTGTGGAGTGCTCCGGTGTTCCTGCTCTGATGGGAGAAACTCTTTGCTCCTTCCCTCCCCAAACAGCTCAGAGTTCTGAATCATTCTTTAGAGCCCAACTGTCTCTTCTTAGTGGAGGGTTCCCCGATTTTCTAACCGTCTCTCATCTATGCTTTGATCCCCTATAATAGCCACCTCTTTCCATATACCTCCCACAGGTACACAACTGTCTTATGCATCATCCTGTACCATTATTACTGTTATTCTATTTCAGTTAGTTATGTCCACGACTAGCTCCCACAGACCTTAAGAACAGGAACTCATTCGTGAGCCACTGCTGCAGGCTGAACCAAATAAAGCACGAGACACCGTTCACACTCAAATATAAACAACTGCTATCATGTCCTGCTGCCTTGAAATCCATTCTTCGAAAATAGTTATCTTTGCGTTTCTGGAGCACACAGGCCAACAATATGATCCAAACAGACCCTAGAAATAAACACAGGCACCCTTGCTGATAACCTTTCATAACAACTAAAGATCTTTTAAAAAAGAACGCTCCCCATTCAGCTCTCACCAGCATGCTACATGTTTCTGGCTGTCCAGAGCTGATAGGAGGAGGTCACATCACGACGGAGCCTAACTAACTATTCCAAACTTCTAGAAGTGGATTCATTTTTCTGTAGATGGCTTGCTAAGTCTTCAATTTCATCAAGTAAGCTACCAGTGAATATATCCGTCCTTCCCCCCGCCCCGCATAGTCAGCTTGCCTGGAGTTCTGCCATCCACACTCCGGATCACTGTGCTCATCTGTAAAGTGACTAGACAGGATGGGATGGGATGAGATGGGATGGGGTGAGGTGGGGTGGGATGGGTGGCCTGGGCAGCTGGGCACCCCAGGGTACCAGTCTCTGGGCCAGCAGCCAAGAGGAAACTGGCATCTCTGTACACTGTAACAAGTCTTAGCTTTACCCATGACATGCCCTGAGTGTCTGCTGTCCCCTCAGCCAGCTGTCCCACCTCTGGGGGTCCCTGGTTTTGATAGTGGCTGCCCACATACATCCTTGCTGACTGACACCTGAGGGGCTATCCCTCCTGGATTCCCTCTACCACTGACTAGGTCTAACTGCCACCTTGCTGGTTGGAGGAATCTATTAGGGAAGCCAGGCTGTATCCAGCATCGTATTTAACACCTAACAAATGTCCTGAACTATTATCAGCACCACTTATTTATCTAGGAGGAGGCTGTGGCTCAAGATCAACCAGCTGTGGTGGTACGCCACACCTATAATCCCAGTCCTCAGGATGGTTAGGCAGGAGAATCCTGAGTTCAGGACCAGACTGAGTGGACTAAGAGATCCCATTTTAACTAAGAGACCCCCACGTTTTTTTGTGGGGAGAGGTTGTTTTTTTCGAGACAGGGTTTCTCTGTGTAGCTTTGGAGCCTATTCTGAAACTCTCTCTGTAGACCAGGCTGGCCTTGAACTCACAGAGATCCGCCTGCCTCTGCCTCCCGAGTGCTAAGATTGAAGGTGTGCGCCACCACTGCCTGGCGAAGAGACCCCACCTTTAAAGACCCAAAACAAAACAAAAACTGAAAAATAAAAAAAAAATGGGGGTCACACCAAATGGGAGGAACATCCCCCAGCTGACCCTGGGGTTCACTCTCCCATCTCCTGCCCTTTCAGAGTGCCCTGTGCAGCAACCCACCAATGGGGGCTTCAGTTATTTTGGACAATTATTATTCCAAGGGAATCACACTACTTGCCATGATTTCACTTGTGCGTGCCAAGACTTTGAGACAGCTCTTGGGAGCTCATGGCTTGAGTGAAGTCACAGAGTAGGGAAGTAAAGCAGGCTGGCTGGAGAGCTGCCCTTCCACAGTGGCACAGCAGAGGAGTTGGTAGCTGACCTACAGCTAGGCTAGTCACAGAGGCTGAGTGCCCCTCGATGCATCCCCCAAGGACAAGCCTCCACCGAAGATTCCGGAGTACTGTGCATCTCTGGTAACATGGAGTACTGTGCATCTCTGGTAATATGGGGGAAGAGGAGAGCACTCCTCCTGACAGACAACCCAAGGTGGAAGGGGCTGCAGGAAGGTAGGATCACCATCCCTCGTCGTCTCCCAACCCCTCTATTCTGGCTTTACTCTGCTGGGCCATGTCTGATGACAACATGATGGAGCCTGTCACTCACACTAATAATCTGCCAGAGATAGCCGCTGGGACCACCTCCCTGCCCTATCTCAGCTGGCCAGGAAGAAAGCACCAGCTACACACACAGTCTTGCTGCTGGCTGGGCCTGCCTTCAAACTGTCAACTACAATTCTCATTCATCTCGGCACACGTTTCTGGCATCTATTTAAGGCAAGACCAAAGACAAGATCTGTTTTTAGAGCATCCCACGGCAGCTGGGGAGAAATCTTCCTGCGACTCACCCCCCAACACACACCTTATTTCCTTAGGAATGCATGGATTACAACTTATAACTTCCTAGAATAACATTTTTAAACATTTAAAAGAATTCACTTTTAAATACTCTAGCCCAGTTGCGGATAAAAGAAATATTAGCCAGTAAGGGCAAGATGAGCATAAGGCACTAACTGCACCAGAGCAGATGACTTTCAAAGCAGTAACTATCTAAAGCCAGTTCTCAGCTGGAGGCCTTACCCCTCCCCCGGCGCAGGAAGGAGCCCTCACATATCTCTACACACAGTACACAGGTATCCCCTTTCAAAAGAAAGAAATTTCACGCAACATAAACAAAACCCAGTAACAATTCCACAGCAAACACCAGATCCCACCACTCATAAGAGGTGGTCCACACTGGACTCTTGACCATTTCATCTTTTATTCTTACTCTATCCTACCCAAGATCAATTTTTCTCCTGGGAGGAATGAGATTTTTCCCTTTCCTCCCAGGCACACTCACAGCGGATCAGAGAGGAGAGGGAGAGGAAGACGCAAGCTGCAGCTCAGAAAGTGAGTGGAGTCAGCAACCTTGCCCACAGGAGAACCGCACACATACCCATGTGAAGGCTTTCCAGACTCCAAAATCTTGCTATTTCTCCTCTAGCTACCATCCTCCTGTTTAAACACACACAGCGGGTTGAGGGTGTCACCCAGGAAGCAGGTCCTCAGCTCATTGTGGAGGGTGGCCAGTCAGGCAGGCAGCTGCGGGAACTCTGGAGCGCTGTGTGCTCTCTCGGCCAGCGCTGCCCAGAAACTAACAGCCTGCTGCCAGTGACTCAGGCTTAGTCGCTCCAGCGACATCACCACGCGCTGACTTTTGGGAGGAAATTCTAAACGGAGGAGCGAGTGGCTGCCTTCAGTGCTCGAAAAGTGCAGCTTTTAACTCCAACCCCCAGGGCTGCTCTAGCCTTGCAGAGCACTTTCCCAAGGCTGTTTGTTTCAGAGAGGAAAGCACAGAGGTCACTGAGTTTGAAAACCGAGTTAGGATTTCACAGCATGGAATGCCAAAAATTTGAGTTATGATGCTACAGAATACAAACCGTAATTTATGGAATCACTAAAGAAGGGACTTTTGTTTAAAAGATATGTGTGTAAAAAATGCAAATAGACAAAAAGATAAGACACATAATAAGTATGTGTATGCTTTACTCTACGAAAGTAATACTTGTAATCTGCTATTATGTAAAATATGGGCTTTGTTCTAAAGGAGGTTCCATTAGATGACAGTGTGAGTTATTTTTTAATTCCTCCATGCTTTTCTGTATTTTCCAAATAAAGGGAAATTAGCAAGTTGTTCTTTTACATTTCAACACAGCTGTCAACAGTGTGCTTCCTTCATTTCTTCTGGACAGGAAGTCACTGCCTTTTAAACTTTATGAACAATGTGTCGATTTATGCAAAACAGCGGTCCCATGACCATCCTCCATATATGGGTTAAAAAAGTGATGAAGACAACTGGTAAAGTGAAGTGGTGAGCTTGTGTTCAAAACCCGAGGAATCGAAACTCACTGCTGCTCTTTCTTCCTGAGACTAGAGAATCCCAGCAACAGAAAAGTAACTAATGCAGAAGTTGGTACCAGAAGGCGGGCTGTTGGTGTGAAGCAGCGGATCATGTTATTCTCTGGGAGAATATGGAAGATTTTTGGACCGAAAAGGTGGTTGAATGCTGTCAGCAGTGCCCAGCAGTCTGTTCAGCAGGAGTCTGTAAGATAACAGTGCTGAGGGCAATGTGGATGATGGAGGCCCGGTTCAAGAGGTCTCAAAGGCGAAAATACTAGCAACTGGGCTAGAGGCTACTCATAGGCTATTTGACAAAGAATCTGGCTGTGGGCAAGCCTTTAATCCCAGTACTCAGTCTGAAGGAGGCAGGTGGATCTCTGAGTTCAAGGTCAGCCTTTTCCACAGAACTGAGTTTTAGGACAGCCAGGGTTACACAGAGAAACCCTGTCTCAGGCAAACAAACAAACAAACAAAATAATAATAATAATAATAATAATAATAATAATAATAATCTGGCTGCCTTTCACCTGTGACCTGAGAACTTTCTTGGGTCTATCTTAAAAAGTAATAGACTAATTTCTCTGGTGAACGGTATTTCAAGACTGCATAGTATTGAGTCTATGATATGGCTATTTTTTTATATAACGCTTATGGAGGTTCAAAGAGCATGTAGGGCAGAAAGGAATACAGAATATATGGTTTGGAGGGACAACACTTCAGAAGCTGAAGGCTGTAGCCAAGGCAAAGCTGGAAGAAAAGTTGTCAGAGATCAGCATCTTGAATAAGAAGAAGCCTAGGGCTCCTCTCAGGAAGGAGGGAAAGGTGTCCTCAGGGCAAGACTCCACTTCCCAGCTAAACTTCCCAATTGAAAGAGAGGGAGCCTAAGGCACTGTCTGCTCCTGGAAAGCAAACGCATAAGAAGGTTGCTGCTAATGAGGTTCAAGAGGGGCAGGATCCATTCTGAACCAGCAGCCAAACTTGGCAGGTGTGTCCACATCGTGTTGGTTTTAGAGGCACGAAGGGTTCAAGAGAGAAGGGCATTGATTCTTCCTCCACGGTTTCAGAGAGCCACTGAAGACAGGCCTCTGCATGGAGGCCCTGAGAGGGCGGGAAGCTGTGAGAGGCTATTGTACGAAGCTGTGAAAGTGAAGCCTGGCTTGCAGTGGAGACTCCAGATGTTGGAGATGCCAGAGTTGTGAGACATTTGTGGGGGAGAGCTGCACACAGGGAGTGAAACCAGTCAGAGAGAGAGAGAGAGAGAGAGAGAGAGAGAGAGAATATAGGGAGCAGAGCTGGAGGGGCAGAGCCACCTAAACCCTATGACACTGGTCTTGGAGCTACAGGATTTGGTATTTGTCCTGCTAGATTTCAGTTTTGCTATGGTCCAGTCTTTGCCCACTATGCCCCCATTCCTCATTTTTGGAATGGTAATGTGTATTCTGTGGCATTCATTATATTGTGAAGTATGTAATTTGCCTTTTGATCTTACTGGAGGGTATGTTTAAGAGATGGCTTCAGTCTCAGAAGAGACTTTAAACAGCACTGAGATTGTGAAAGACTATGAGGGATTTTGAAGTTGGACTAGACGCATTTTGCATGATATGATCATGGGGGCAAGGGAGTGGAATATGGTGGTCAGAATGAGAACTGTCTCCCATCTGAATACTTGGATCCCAGTTGGCCATGCTGCTTAGGGAAGTTTAGGTAGCACAGCTCTGCTGGGTCAAGTATGTCACTGGGTGTTGGGCTTTGATAGTATACAGTCTCACTTATTTCCAGTTCACTCTCTCTGTTTCATGTTTGTGTTGGAAACATGAAACATGCTCCTGCCTCCATGCCCACTGTTTGCTGCCATGCCTGCCTCTCATTATGGGTTCTTATCCCTCTGGAACCCTTAGCCCAAATAAACTCTTCTTTCTGTAAATTGCCTTGATCACAAAACAGGACAGTAACTAAAACAATCCTTTAATCCCAACAGTCAGGAGACAGAGGCAAGAGGGTTGGAAGTTCAAGGCCAACCAGGTCAACCTAATGGGGCCCTATTTCAAAATAAAAACACTGAAAGAGTTGAGAACCAAGTGCTCTCTGAAGAACAACCTTGAAGGAGAAGTGCCACTCTGTGCCTTCAAAGCCACTGTAGTTTGTCAGGGTCATGTGGACTTGAACACATCATGCCACAGGAAATTTGTTATGCAAGACTTAAATGAAGGCTCCCACCATTTCCCTCCCTTCATATTCCACCTCCTCCCAAACTTGCTCCCAGACACTCTCCACAGACACCAACTAGAACTCAGACTGATGCAGACACAAACATAGGACTGTTGTTAAAAGATGCTGTCTTGGCGGTTTCTCAGAAAATTGGGAATCGATCTACCTCAAGACCCAGCCATACCACTCTTGGGCAGATACCCAAGGAATGCTCAATCATACCACAAAGACACGTGCTCAACTATGTTCATAGCAGCACTATTCGTAATATCCAGAACCTGGAAACAACCTGGATGCCCCTCAACTGAAGAATGGATTAAGAAAATGTGGTACATATACACAATGGAGTACTACTCAGCAGAGAAAAACAATGACAGCATGAAATTTGCAGGCAAAGGGATGGAACTAGAAAAAATCATCCTGAGTGAGGTAACCCAAACCCAGAAGGTCAAACATGGTATGTACTCACTCATAAGTGGATTCTAGATATAAAGCAAAGAACAATCAGACTGCAACCCACAGAACCAGGAAAGCTATATGGCAGGGGGGACCCTAGGATGACTGTGGCTTAGAATAAGTTTTGGTTTTACTCAAAAAAATAAAAAAAATAAAAAATAAAAATAAAAAAGATGCTGTCTTAGTTGGAGAGGTGGTCCAGCATTCCATCAAGCCTGAGTTTGATTTTCAGGACTCATATAGTGAAAGAAAACTCTCATAGGCTGTCCACTGCCTTCCATGCAAACTGTGGCATGTGGGTGGATATATGTGTGGGCACACACAGATGAGTAAATGCAATTTTTAAAAACAGGAAGAGGGTGGCAAGATGGTTTGGCAGATAAGAATGCTTGCTGCCAAGCCAGACCACCTGAGTTTGATCCCTGGAACCGGCAGGGTGGAAAGAGAGAATGGACTCCTCCAAGCTGTCCTCTCAACCTTCACACACCTGCTGTGGGTTCTCCACTTTCTGAAACCTGGGAATCAGACACAGGGTCTTCTGAGGTTTTCCTTTCTGATTCTACTTTACAAAGACTGGAAGAAACACAAGTCATAAGACGGAGACTGCTTTCACTGTTAGAAGATGGAAAGTGTTCATTGCCGGGGTAA
This sequence comes from Peromyscus nudipes, assembly GCA_902168325.1. Taxonomy (NCBI): domain Eukaryota; kingdom Metazoa; phylum Chordata; class Mammalia; order Rodentia; family Cricetidae; genus Peromyscus; species Peromyscus nudipes. The sequence continues at coordinate 2,056 of CABHPH010128073.1, read as the reverse complement.
CCATGGTGGTGCATGCTTGTAATCAGCACTGGGGAATCAGAGACAGGAGGACTGAGAGTTCAAGGCCAGTCTGGGCTACATACACAGCAAGACCCTGTACCTTATGAAAACAATAATAATTAAGTTAAGTTCTCTATCATGTTTTTCTGAGACAGAGACAGGACATTCTGTTCCTGTTAAACCTCTTGATTACAGGCAATGATAAGCCATGAAATACCGGCTGGAGAGTGGCTGCTGGAGCTCATGTAATCTCGGCCTGGGGGCAGCAAGCTTCTGGCAGTTATGGGCTCTTCCTAATCCTTTCTCTGAAAAGGAGTACAATTTCTGGATTCCTTGGACTCTGTGGAATCCACACTGTCTCACAGCAGGGCTAGGGACAGCATTCAACTATCTGGTCTTAGCAGCCAGCAAAACACTAACAGCAAGGATGTGCCTACAGATAAGTAAATGGATTCATCCTGTTTTACAAATAAGTACAGCCAATGCCACAATCCCTTGGTATGCAGTATACCGTACACAGAGAAAGGGGTGATGGGACAGGACACACAACCTCTACACCTGACAAAGCTGGGGTCACTGCAGCCTTAACCAGCTTTCCTTACAGCCCAGTTACTGTCACCCTCTTTGGGTGCTCAGCCACTCAGATCGGGCTTCATAGTTCCTTTTTTATACAGGGCTTCACTCTGCAGCCTGGGCTAGCTTTTAATTTTTGGCAGTTTCCCATCTCACTGTTCCAAGGTCTGGGAATTACAGTGTGAACCATCGTGTCTAGCTCCGACCCTTCATTCAAAACAACTTTTGAAAAACGGTATAAAGAAAACGTAGGAGCGGCTGGGCATAGCAAGGCATGCTGTAACCCCAGCAGGGTGGGCACGGTGGGTCATCCCAGGGCTTGGGAGATGGAAACAGGAGGGAAACTTTAAGGCCATCCTGGGCCATACAGTGAGACTTTGTCTTGTGAAGGGGCCCCAAATTAGCTTGACCACACAGCAGCCATGACAGGCTTAGGGACCTAGACACAGCTTCTGTGACAGGCTGACTGGCAGGCAACACCCAGATCCAGGAAAAGCCTTAAAAGCTGATACCACCAGGGATCCCCCCAGGGATGAGGAAGTACCTGACATCCCAAATATTCCAACCATTAGATAAGGTGACAAAATGTCCTTGAGTCTAGCACACACTTATTTATTTATTTATTTATTTTACAGATACCCCTAGACAATTGTCAGCCAATCAGGGTCCTGAACTCTGGAAAACCCCTCACCCCAACCTCTGCTATAATAAAAACTCCTCCCCACCTGGGCTCAGGGCTCTCTGCTCTCACCACTGTGTCGGACAGACAGAGAGACCAAGCTCTAGAGCTTAAAATAAAGGCTCTTTGCTTTACATGTGGGACTTGGTCTCTGTGGTGGTCTTTTGGGGGTCTCCGTGATCTGGACATAACAGTCTCAAAATAGCAAATGGGGTTGGCAAGATGGCTCACTGCATAAAGTCACCTACTACAAGGCCTGACTACCTGAGTTTGATCCCTGGGACTCATGTGGTAGAAGAAGAAATCCAAATCCTACAAATTCTCCTCTTACCTCCACACAAATGCTACGTCACTCACTATATGAAAATAAAATTGAAAAAAAAAAAGACAAAGAAACAAAAGCAGATATACCCTGAATAATAATGATAATAAAGATCAAACCAAAAGGATTTTCAGGGGTTGGGGGAGGGGAAGCCATGCTGGGCAAGCATTTTCCAACCCAGGCTGGTCTCAAACTCACAATCTCTGGCATATTGAGACTGCAGACATGCACCCCAATATCCTGCCAAAAGGCATCCCACACTTACCAGAACCTGCCCATGCATGTGAGACTCACACTCCTGAGCCCTGGACACTGCCTTCCCTTTTTGTCCTTCATTCTAATAAAATGCTGAGAGTAGTCTCAGGGCAATAAATTTTTAGGTAATCCTTGGGCAATTACGTGGTGACTCAAGTTTTGGACCACAGAATCAATGGAAAAGATTCAGTAAAGGTTCCGTCCCTAATGACTTGACTATAAAAATA
>CABHPH010128072.1:0-15413 GCA_902168325.1 Peromyscus nudipes | reverse complement strand
TACAGTAACAGGCAAATGCCCCAAAGCTCCGCCCACTACTACAGTAATAGGCAAATACCCCAAAGCTCCGCCCACCACGACAGTAACAGGCAAATACCCCAAAGCTCCGCCCTCCACAATTGACAGTAACAAGCAAGGAAAAGCTAGAGCCATGCCCAGCATCCCTCCACCTCACTCCACAACCCTGCACACCAGGGGTTCCTGAGAGAGGCAAAGGTTCCACTGTCAGGTAAAATAGTCAACTGACTTCAGCCTCCAAGCCCCTCCTCCCCCACCAAACAGCTCCATGTGCAATCCATTTCAACATTCCTTCACCCCACATCAATTTGTGGGTTGTTTTACTTTTCCTTTGAACCAGTTAAACCATGTGCCTCATCCCACACTGACTATGAGTTACATGAAATCCTTAACACATGTTTATTTTCATGTCTGCCTGAGTCCCTCAGACTCTAGACAACTTGGTTACTAGGAAGCCACTACTCGGTACTGCGATATCCTCACAATTAGAAACTCTTAACAGTGAAAGCAAATTACAATAGAAAGAAAGGTCCACCTCCCAATATTAATTTAAAATGTTATCAAAATGCCCACAGAGACAAATAATAAGACAGTTTATCAAATGCAATCACTTTGTGTGTTCTGACTCTAGGGCATTCGTTTTCCTAGGACAAGAGACATTTCATAGCAGCCACAGTGCTCCTTTTCCACTGTAAGCAAAAGCAGCAATAAAAGAAACTGGTTAACGCTTAAGAGAGATCAAATCAAGCAAGAGACACACATGCAAAAGTGTTTAAAGTTCCAAAGGGTTAACCTGGGCAAACTGTCCATTTCTGTGAGCAGTGATAAAAAGTGAAGCATTAGAAGCAAAGGCCAAAATCCAGAGTGAAGGCAGGTGGAGTCCTCCATTCCATGAAGCCTCAAGTTGCCATCTCCTTTGACCGCTTTTCAGTGATGCTTTTTGTGTACTCTAGACCATGAAACTGCCAACTAGAGAAATTACACTCACGTGAAAATGTCTTCTACTCTAAAATTTGGGACTAGCAAAAAATAATAAATTATCTTTTTAAAGGTTAGTGATTAACCCTATGTCTAACCATTTTACAAATGTGAAAGCTAACAAAGTCCAGGATGAAAGATTGAATACATAAAATCAGGAAATCAAGGACAATCACTCTCACCATTGCTGTTCAGTCCTGTGGGGCGTTCTAGCCAGGGCTAGTCAAATAAGGAAAGAAAACTCTTCCCATCAGAAAGGAAAACGTGATTTCTACAAGACATGATCTTAAGTCTGGAAATCTCAGAAAGAAATTACAAAATTACCAGACAGAGGGGCTAATAGATTCAGCAGAGTTGCAGGGAACAAAAATCAACACAAAAATCAAAACACAAAAGCCAACTGTGAGTCAAGCATGGAGGTCTGTGCCCAAAATCTCCACACGTGAGAGGCTGAGACACAAAGATTACCATAAGTTCAAGGCCAGCCTTGTCTACCTAGAGAGTTTCAGGCCAGTGTGGGGATTACAGTAAAATCCTACTCAGAAAAAAAGAGAGAGAGAGAGAAAGGAAGGGAGGGAGGGAGGCGAGAGTAAACCGAGAAAGAACTTAAGAAAACAATCCATTTTTATAAGTACACTCAAAACAGTAAGATATCTAAGAATAAATTCAACCAAAGAGGAAAAAGACTTAAAAACTGTTACAAATTAAAACTCCAAAGCACTGCCAAAAGAAATTAAAGACAATTTAAATATTTAGAAAGAATCCCACATTTATGAATACGGCAACAAAACACAAAGTCATTTATAGAGGCAATATAATTTCTATCAAAATGCCAATGCTTTTTCCGGCATGTTAAAGAAGGAACTCTCCCACCCTATGACATGTAAAGGCGCTGCCAGCAGCCAGGGCACTGTGCAAGAACAACGCTGAAAGACTGGCACCTGTAACAAAGGTAGAGCAATCCAAACGGGACGCCGCCGGCACAGAGAACCAGCACTGATCGGCAGCAGAAACTAGCCAACAGTGAAGCGCTGACAGGGAACTGCAGAAGAGAAATTAGGGTTTGTTACTAACAGAAGACAGCTGGCCCTCACCTTAGGGTACACCAGTTTCCTGCATCGGTAGTAATAAATTCTCAGTGGCCTACAACAAGCCTCTGCTCTAACCTAGGGATCCAAATATCTGAAACAGTGTCACTGGGCCAAAGTTCAGGTATATGCCATTCCTCCTCCACACTGGGGAAGGAACAGCTCTGGCTTCATACAGCTGCCACAATTCCTTGACTGAGACCATCTCCTTCCAACCTCTGCTCTGCGGTCACTGTCCCTGCTCTTCTGTGCATTTTGTCCCTCTACCTGCCCTTGTATCAAGGATGTAAGTGACCTCCTGTATGACCCAGCCATACAATTCAAGACTGTTATCCTACTCCAGAGCTCCAAATCGTTAAGAACTCCCTTTGCCATAAAAATAATGCATCTGAGCCTCCAGATTTCAGATTACAAGGTCACAGGTCTTTTTCCCACTGAAACGCAAGCATCTCATCGGGTGTATGAAAAGCTACCACACAGCACACAGTTGTACTTTGAATACAAGGGTTTCACCTCTTCTGTATAAAGAGGGTGCCATTCTGCTCCAATGGAGTCTGTCCTGAACTACCTGTAAGCACGCATCTGACATGCCCACTCAGTAAGAACCCAGCTTTCTTTCTGCCGCACTAGTACAGGAGGGTCTTCCTGTTACAAGCAGGATTTACAGAGCTGCCTAATACTAACTAAGGCTTGAAATAAATCTGAAACAAACTACTCTCCAAAGGCAACAAGTTTATTTTTACCCTCTGAATTTTTCCAGACAATTTCAAGGCCCACTAGCCCTTGAATCTCCTCCAGAATCAAGCAGTTTTCATTCCATGAAATCAAAATAAATTCCAGATGAATTAAAGAGTTACAAGTAAACTATGAAAGCACTAAAGAATTAGAATAAAATATAACGATAAGAAAAAATGGGCAAAGGATCAAAATAGTCACATATGAGAAAATACAAAAAAGATCAAATTAAGGCAGCGTGAGAGATGTTTTCAATTTCTAGCTTTTTCCCTATTTGTCAGGGATAATATGTAGCAAAAGTGAGCACGGAGGGGAGGGGGACAAGGACACTGTTACTACGGGGGTTAACAGACGGGGCTCCATTAAAAAACAACACAGTGAAGCTGGTACTTAAGTGGATATATATATTGATACCCAAAAATATCATTCAAATTTTCTATCTTAGAAAAATACTCATAAAAATAAGAAACTATATTGTAAAGATCTTCACTGACGGCTGCGGCGGTAGCTCAATGGAAGAGAGGCCATGGATTCAATCTCAACACAATAACTAGGGAACGAATAAATAACTTGCTGGAGTAGTGTTATGTGTATATGAAAATCAGAAAAGTGAAATGTCCATCAACAGAGAAGTGGGAGCTGGAGAGATGGCTCAACAGTCCTGAGTGCTTAGAGCTCCTCAGAGTTCGGTTCCCAGCTCCCAAGTCGTGTGGCTCACAATCACCTGTCACCAGCCCCAAGAGATCCAATGCCTTTTTCTGGCCTCTCCCAACACCTGGACTTATGTGCACATCACACACACACACACACACACACACATACACACACACTTAAAATTCTATCTACAGAAAACAGAGAAATGGCTAAGTTAGGATCAACAGCCATGTAAGGGAACACCGTGGGGACAGTTTTAAGCAGTGAAACCACAGTTAAAAGGCCATCAATGAAGTAAAATGAGCAACTTACAAAACTGGAAATAAGTGATCCTGTTGTTAGTCAAAGGAAAGAAATCCTCCCAAACTCTATATATGATGTTTATATGTAAATAGAAGTCATAGGGAAACAAACAAACAAACATGATACAGGAAAGACACTGGCAATATAAGTTAGTGAAAAAAGTGAGTACAAAGCTGTATAACTATATCTAAAAATTATACAACCTAAGGATATCAACTACCTGAACAATGTGATTTTCACTGTTCTTTATATATTATTTTTCCCAATGTGTATAAATATTACATAGCACAGCTAATCTTCAAACAAAAATCAATCAGATTCTTGTGTCTTCAAAGCAGGAGGACAAATGACCAGCAGCCAATTCTTATGCTCTGAAGAGTCAGGAAAGATGTCACAAACCTGCCCTTCCGAATGCCAAGAGAATCATACATGGTTAACAATGTGCGTTCACACACAAAAGCCTTTAAACTACCTGTGAGAACTTAACCAACCTGAAGAATGCGACCTTCTTCAGACTGGCTGTTTTGATGCTCACGTCAATGCTTCACTACTGAAAGTAGTTTTGAACTATTCTAATTTAAAGCTTCCCTTGGTGAGCTCGAGTAACATACAAAGTAAACCTCACTAATAGTCACACCTGTGTTTAGCAAAACTGTGAGTGATTAACACACTTACCCAACCTTATTGCTGGTTGACCCTAAAACAGCTTTCAGTGTGTTTAAAAGGAGGGCACGAACCAAGATCTGGCCAACGTTCACTGCAAAACCATAGCACAGCTTTTCAAGACTCGTTTGGGGCAGGAAACAGACCCTGGCTCAAGAGAAGGTCCCTCCAGATAAGGTAAGGAAGCCTCTGCCTTCAACTTTAGTCCTAAATCCCCTGCCATCCCTTTGACTCACATTCTTCCTGCGCAGGAGGAGCATCGCCTGCCCGCTCACAGGCCTCCAACCCTACGTTCCCTTCAGGACAAGCTCACACAGCCCTGCTCCAAGAAGCTGCTTGTCTTTTGACCTCTGGAACTATTCACATGGTCAGCATGTGCTGTTTCCATCCCAACATCCTTTTCCTGTATTCTGATCTCCCGTTATATTTTACCAGGGGCCAGGACCCACATATTCCGTCCCTAACACATCCCCTGTAGACACAGAATGGAGTGGCCTACCCAAAAATACAACAGTGTTTATTTTGTTCCCTGTGACGTCTGGGCAGTATTGCCACTTTGGCCCAGAATGGTTGCCTAAGGAGTACTGCGATAGGGGGAGCAACTGAAAAGGTCCTGAGCTCAAAAATGATGGCCAAGCTCTGCGGCCCATTCATGTAATCCCAGCACTTCAGAGAGCAGGCATGACCCTGGGCTGCAACGCAGACCCTGTCTCAAAACAAAAAAAAAGAAAGAGATGCAAAGATCACACCTGCCAGGTCACAGGAGGGTTTTAATCTCTAAAGCAAAAATGGCAGTTGGCTCAGCACAAAGGGTTAAGAAATGAGGTCTGTGGTCAGAAGCATGGAATTCTCCCAACAACCCCTAGTTCTGTGGCCCTGGACTACCACGACTCCGCCTTCCCTACCAAAAGGCCAAGGGAGACAAAAGCGGGCGTCGCCTTCCTAAGGTGCCACATGAAATGACGCACGTAGCACACAGCCAAAATGCCGGAAGAGGGCACACACTGCGCTGGCACCAGCCACATGTCCTCCAATGTCTACTGGATTCTGACACTCACTGCCTGGAGGTAAAACCCGATCCAACAAGTGAAGACCAAGAATCCACCCAAAGCACTCTTACTTCAGAGATCTCTGCTTGCTACACGAATGCCCACCTAACCACAAGGGCTAAGTTTCTCTAAATTCTTTCTCTGGTTCAGTAATTCACTACAATCGTGCTCAGGAAACAGGGAAAGCACAATACTGAAACAATCACAGCTTATTACACTATAACAGGCTCAACTCAGGACAGCTAAATGGAGGGAAGAGGTGCACTGGGAAAGGTCGGGGAGAGGGAGAGTGAACATGAAGCATCCATGCCTCCCAGGAAATCCAGGTGTCACTGCCCTCCACCTTACACGTTCTCCACTGTTCCAGGCTTGCATTACCTAAATAGGACTAGCTAAATCAGGGACCCCCTAAATAAACTCAGTATCTACTTTCCTCTTCCCTTCTCAGAGACTTGGGCGAGCATGCATTGAGTTGGGGGGGGGGGATGCTGAAGGTTCCCAACTTCTAATTTTGGACCATTAGCACGAACTCCCAGTGTAATCAAGAGACACTGGAGATAACAGAAGCTATTCTTACCATTCCAAGGGGTTTTTTTTTTTTTTAAGCCCAATGTCAAGAACCAGAGAAAGATCAGATACAGTTTATCAAATATGCAATAAATAGAAGTTGCTATTTTTAAAACCAACCAGCAGACTACTGATATAATGCAAGCATAAAGAAGAGGGGGAGCCCAACCTTACCAAAGTAGCAACAACAGAGAAAGTAGGGAGACGTGCAAAATTGTATGCAAAAGTTCAAGACAGGACAATTAAATGGACAAAAATGGACAAACCCTGCCAGGAAATGGAACACGGGACTGAGAATAGATTTAGCTCAGCTAAGTGAGGTAGAAAGTGGTGACTAAGGATTTCAGAGGGACACTAAACAGGTAGGACCTAGAGCTGTACGGACAAGGCCAGACTGCCAGCTATCCACACAGGAAGGCCCTCCCACAAGTCCCCACTGCTTTAAGCACTGATGGTACTAGCCAACAATGTCATTTAAGCCAGCATGTGCCCTGCAAGAGTCACTTAAGTTGGGCCAATCAAGTGGCACGGGCCTGTAACTCCAGCTGCTGGGAAGGCTAAAGCAGAAGGGCTACAAGTTCGAGACCAGCCTAGACTACTTTTAGACACTTGCTTTCCAAATATACATATACATACATACATACATACGTGTGTGTGTGTGTGTGTGTGTGTGTGTGTGTGTGTGTTACCTAACAATCAAGCCAATTCCTCAGCCTCTGAGAACTCCCTCTTCTAACTCAACTTTGTTTTTCTCCTCTGCTAGTAATGGAAACCAAGCCCTGAGCTTTGCATACGCTAAGCAAACACTCTACCACTGAAGTTACCCCAGCCCTGGAATTCACCAGTCCCATCCCACTACCACCCACCACCTTCCCAGCCCTCTGCCCAGAAAGCCCTTAAGGAAAACATTTTTAAGCACTAAGTGTCAGAAGGAAAGGCCAATGCAAGAAGAAAGCCTGGAATAGTCTTTCCAATGCCAAACCCCACACACTTACCCTCACAATGCCCAGAAAGCTCTAGTGGTTGTCCCTACATTAAGGGGCAGTGTTGGTCCTTCCTGATTCCCTCTCCGAGAAGAGCATGTCCAGCTCCACCAAGGTGTTAGCAGCTCCCCAGCATTCCATGAGGACTCATCTCTGCACTGCTCTATAAAACATGGTCAGGTCTATTACAGCAACATCCAATTTCTATATTAGGCACCTGTGTGTTGCTGTGGTAAAAATACCATGCACTACACACATTAAGGAAGAAATGGCTAATGGTTCCAGATGGATGTCTATCAGGGCAAGGAAGACGGCATGGCATCAAGAGCAGGACGCTCAGAGCACATCTCAACCCCACATAGAAGAAACAGAGAAAGAATAAGACACAGAATGTCCTAATTAGTGTCAACTTGACACAAGCTAAAGTTGTCTAAGAAAAGGAACCTCAATTAAGAAATGCCTCCATCAGACTGTCCGGAGGACATTTTCTTGATTAATGAGTGACAAGTAGGGCCTAGCCCATTGTGAATGGTGCCACTCCTGGGCAGGTGGTCCTGGATAGTATAAAAAAGTAGTCTGAGAAAACCATGAAGAGCAAGCCAGTAAGTAGCATTCCTCCACAGTCTCTCCTTCAGATTCTACCTCCTGTCTTGAGTTCCTACTGACTCCCTTCAATGGCAGACTGTGATATAGAAGTGTAAGCAAAATCAGCATTGTCTTTCGCCCTACTTTTGGTCACGGTGTTTTATCACAGCAATAGAAACTCTAAGACACAGGGCCAGGCTATAAATCCTCCAACTCTGCCCTCAGACTATGATGATACCCTTCCTGTAGCAAAGCTCCACTTCATAAAGGTCCCATGATTATCTCCAGTTGTGTGACCAACTGCAGACCACGCGTCCAAATAAATACATGAGCCTGTAAGAGACCTTTCACCCTTATTCTTCTCCATTTGGATGGTACCAGAAGTGGCTTCTAGACTGTCAAAGCTGTCACTGATGCCAGGAGTAGGCAAGAAGGCCATCGCCCTGACCCAAGGTGTCAGCTAAGACCATTTGGGGGGCAGCAGTGAGACATGATCACATCAACAGAATTCAACAGCCTGGTGCCACTGCCCTTCTACAGCTGCCTAGCAGGAGTGAGGAGCCCTGCTGTGTGCCAATGGCCAATTCCTCAAAAGCACTGAGCAACATGAGTCACCCAAAATGAAACGATAAATCTGAATACCCCATAATGATCATGGGAAATGAACTGAGATCTAAAAGGCTTCTGAAAAAACTCTCCTAGCCCAGACTGTTTCATCAGAGAATTCTATCAAAGGACAAAAGAATTAAAACTAACTCTTTATAATGTCTCCTAGGAAACAGATGATGAATTGGAAGCACTTCTCAATTTTATGAAACTAGTATCACCTCAAAGCAGAAAGTAGAAAAACAGTATAAAAGTACCATAGAGATATAAACCTTCAGAAAGCATTTGAAAAGGAATTCAATGATATTAAAAACTGTCTGAATCCAGGATGCAAAGCTGTTCAATAGTCAGCAATCAATACAATACACAATACTAATAGGTCCAAGAAAAATAAGCACACGGCCATATATACTGACACTGACACACATACACACACACACACACACACACACAAATGGCTTTTTCTTTTTGTTTTTTCAAGACAGGGTTTCTATATGTCCTGTCCTGGATCTCGCTCTGTACACCAGGCTGGCCTTGAACTCACAGAGATCCACCTGGCTCTGCCTCCTGAGTGCTGCAAAAATGGCTTTTGAAAACAATTTATTACTTGCTATGATGGTGTATTTTGATTGTCAGCCTGAAAGAAGCAACTAGAAGATTTGTACCACGCCTCTAGTCATGTCCACAAGGATAGTTCCAGAAGAACTGACTATAACAAAAAACAAATAGTAACAAGTACTGTTGCTGAGAAATGGAAACCTGGCCACAACCATTGGTGAGATAGTAAACTCATACAATCAGTTTGGAAAACAGTCCAGTAGTTATTAAAAAAGTTAAACACCATTACCCTATACAAAGCTTATACATGAATGTTCACAACAGCCTTATTCCAAATAGCCACTAAGCAAAACAACTCAAGAGTCCACCAGCTGATGAATGGATAAATGTGGCAGGCTGGGTGTGGTGGTGCACACCTTTAATCCCAGCATTCAGGAGGCAGAGACAGGCAGATCTTGAGACTGAGGCCAGTCTGGTCTACATAGTGAGTTCCAAGCCAGTCAAGGCTACATAGTGAGACTCTGTCTCAAAAACCAAAATAATAATAACAACAACAACAATAATAAATGTGGCACTATCCATACAAAAGATGGTTTGGCAATAGAAAAAAACTAAGAACTGTTATATCACACCATGTGTGGTGGTGTGAGAATATCCTCCAAAGGCTCATGTATTTGAATACTTGTTCTCCAGTTGATAGAACTGTAAGGGAAGGAGTAAGGAAGTGTGGCCTTGTTGGAGAAGATGTTTCACTGAGAGTGGGTTTTGAAGTTTCAAAAGAATGCACTATTCCCAGTGTGCGCTCTCTCTTTGCCTCCTGCCTGCAGATTAAGATGTGAGCTCTTGGCTGTTCCTGTTGCCCTTCCTTTGCCTACCATCATGGGCTCTTAGACTCCTGAAACTATAAGCCCCATTAAATACTTTCTTTATAACTTACCTTGGTCATGTTGGTTTGTCACAGGAACAGAAAAGTAACAAAGACACTGTGCGCAGGAACCCTGAAAATATTGTGCTAAGTGAAAACAGCCATTCAAAAACGACCAGATAAAGCTGGGCATGATTGTGTGTAATCCCAGCATTTGGGAACCTGAGATAAGAGGATAACCGTGAGCTCAAGGCCAGCCTGGGTTACATAGTGAGTTCTAGGCTAGCCTGGGCTATAAATATAGACCCTGTACCAAAAAGGGGAGGGGGGTTACAGAGGGAGGAAGTACGAGAGGGGAAAACAGTATCTCATCGGTCCATTTATATACAATGGCTGGAATAAACAAATCTAGGAGAAAGCAGACCACAGCTGTCTCAAGAAAAGGAGAGTTTGGACGAGGGCAGAAATGTCACTACTAAAGCACACAGGGATTCTTTAGGATAACAAAAATGTTTTAAAATTGATCGTGGTGAAGGCTGTACAACTTAACGAATAAAAGGCATTGCCTGTCAGATCCCCCAGCAACCTACACCGTAGAAACTGACAAAGTAATTCTAAAATTGACAGAGACTGCCTGGCATAGTGATACAATCCTGCAACCAATCTTAGCACACTGGAAGTAGAGGTGGGGGGATTAGACATCCAAGGTTAGCCTGGACTACCCGGTGAGTCTGAGATAGCTTGGGCTACAGAGTGAGAAACAAAACAAACAAAAAATTACACAGACTTGTAAGAAACCAAAAACAAGTTAAAAATAATCTTAATGAAGAATAAAATATGAGCCGGGCGGTGGTGGTGCACGCCTTTAATCCCAGCACTTGGGAGGCAGAGGCAGGTGGATCTCTGTGAGTTCAAGGCTAGCCTGGTCTACACAGGGAGTTCCAGGATAGGCTCCAAAAGCTACACAGAGAAAACCTGTCCCAAAAAAAAGAATAAAATGTGTCAGGCCAGATGGCACGGCTAGTAAAGACACTTACTGCCAGCCTGGTGACCTGAGTTTGACTGCTGGGACCCATGTGAGAACCAACCCCTGGAAGTTATCCTCTGACCTCCACACACACACCACACCACACACACACACACACACACACACACACACACACACACACACATACACGGAAAATTAATAATAAAAATGGAATAAGAAATTATTTCTAAAGAACAAAATAGGATTCGTGTTTCTGTTTTCAAATCTCGGTACAAAGCAACAGCAAAGAAGATAGAGTGGTGCCGCCATGAAAACACAGACAGACCCAGGGAAGGAGCTGAGGGTTCAGAAACAAACCCACAGATCTACACAGCCTCCATATGGCCCGGCAGTTACACTGCTGGGTACTGACTCCCATGAAGTCCAAATTTACATTCACATGAAAAACATACACACACACAAATGTTCCTACGAGCCAAACCCTGAACACAACCCAGATGCCCTTCAGGGTGCACATGGCTATGGAGGAGTGAGTGCTAAGGAGACTGGAATGCAAGGGTGGGAAAGAACAAGCTCGTGCGTACTACAATGAATCCGAGAGAATTATGCCAAATGGGGGTGGACAAAAGCCAAAGCCCACGGACTGAAAGTTGTTTAAATCCACTAGTATGGCATTCCTTCAGTGACAGAACTGTGAAAACAGAAAACAGACTGGTACTTGTCAGAAGTCAGGAAGGGAGGGAACGTGTCCATCAGGGGCAACAGAATGAGGCCTCAGGGCAGAACTGTTCTGTATCCTGGCTGTGTGTATGTTTTGGGGGTTTGAGACAAGTCTCATTATGTAGCCCAGAGTGAGCTGGAATTCACTATGTGACCCAGAGTAGCTTCAAACTACCAATCCTCCTGCTTCAGCCTCCGAAGTGTTAGGACTTCCGGCGCATATCACTGCACCTGGCCCTACATAGTGCTAGTTTCTGACAGGAAGGAGGGGAGAGAGAGAAGAAGAGTAACAGCCATCTCCAAACTTTGTGACTTTAGACAATTCATCTTGTTTCTTCACTTCGAAACACAAATTAACAAATATCACTGTGGTTGGCTGACGACTGTCAAAGTGTATTCACATTCTAGGAGAACCCATTCTCACCACTTTGATTCAACACAGTGTTTGAGATCATAGCCAGAGAAATAAGACAAGAGAAAGAAACAAGGGGACACACATAAAAAAGAAGCTGAACTATCCCTACTTGAAGCTGTCATCTAATAATTGAGGAACCCTAAGACTCCATAAGACAAGTAATATAATAACCCTTCCCAGTAAGATACAAAATCACACGAGAATCGGTAGCTTTTCATACACCAAGAAAAAATTCCAGGAATAATGCCTTTAATCTCAGCACTCAGGAGGCAGAGGCATGCAGATCTAGGTTTGAGACCAGCCTGGGCCACAAAATAGGTTCCAGGACAGCCAGGGCTACACAGAGAAACCCTCCCTCAAAAAACAAAACAAAAAAATTCTCACTGGAAAAATAATTTTATTCACAACAGTCTGAGGGGAAAAAAATCCTAAGCATAAACCTACCCAAAAACATAAAATATAAAACACTAAAGAAATATACTGAAGAAACACAAGAAAGGAAACACTGTTCATAGAGTGGCAGAATTTCTCCGTGAAACAGCTGTGTGCTGGTTAATACTGTTAACCTGACAGGATCTAGAATGGTGTGGAAACCAGCCTGTGGACATGGCTCTGAGGGATTCCCTAGATTGGGTTCATTGAAACGGGAAGCCCCACCTCACTGTAGAGGGCACCAGCCCGTGGGCAAGGATGCTGGACTGAACAGAAGGGCTGAAGCAGGGTTTGAGAACTCCAGTGTGCATCACTGTCTCCATCTGGACTGTGAGACAATGTGACAGGTCCTCATGCTCCTGTCCCCTTTCCATACCAAGATGAACTGTATCCTGTAACTGTGAGACAATGTGACAGGTACCTCATGCTCCTGTCCCCTGCTTTCCATCCCATGATGAATTGTATCCTCTAACTGGGAGACAGTGTAACAGGTACCTCATGCTCCTGTCCCCTCTTTCCATACCGTGATGAACTGTATCCTGTGACTGTGAGCCGAAATCACCTCATCCTACCCTAAGCTGCTCCAGTCAGCTACTTCCTCACAACATGATAAGTAAATAACACAGCATGTCTGAAAACGTCAAAATTAAACTCATTCTTTGATACAGTTAACATGTGCTAACTGAAGAGACATGAACACAGCAGCACATCCTAATCTCTGAAAACTATAAACGTTATGTAGAAAGAAAAAAGACTCTGGAAATGTGGTTATATGGAGCACTTTACAATGGGAGGGTTATGTGAATTATTAGGGAAGGCCTAAATACAGTCACATACAGCATATGCTTTTAAGAGGAAGGCAGCAGGGAAGTCACAGAGAGGAGAAAGAAGCTGTGATGATACAGACAAGGACTGGAGTGCTCAACCCACAAAAAGGAACCAGCAGTCAGTCACCACAGGCTGTGAGGCCAAGAGCAATCATCCTCTGGAGCCTCTGAGGTGCCACAGCTCTGCTACTCCTGATCTTGGCTAAATAACAACATTTCAGAGTGCCTGTCTCCAGAACGCTGGGAAAATAATTAGTGTTGTTGAAAACCACCGTGTCTGTAGGAATTTATTACAACAGCTATAGGAAACTAATGTAAATACACATCAATCTCCTAGAAATGCTAGTAACTACCTGTGGTGGAAAGACCCTTGAGAAGTCTTAAGAATAACCCCAAAAGACAGAATCAGACATTTAAGAGTTCAAAGTAAAAATATAAGACTCCCTTTTTTCTGAGCCTTAACGAAATTCTAGATTCAAAAAGAAATAAATAAATACAGCTTTGGGAATAATTGAATCCAATGAGGACTCAGTTCCAACGAAGATCAGTACCTTCAACAGACAAGAATTCTTCATCACAGTAGCAAAGGAAATATAACGAAATTCTAATTCAAAAAGGAATAAATAAATATAGCTTTGGGAACAAATGAATCCAGTGAAGACTCAATTCCAAGGAAGATCAGTCCCTCAATAGAACTTTCCATCACTGTAGCAAAGGGGAGCTCTAACTTCCAACATCTAGCCTCGGAAGGAACCAGGAGCTGGTTGCTGATTTCATTACTACCGTAAGTAAAGCTAATGAGTAAGGCCTGGCCCACTGTACTTCAGCTGTGCCCTCCCCCACAAGAGAACAAAACACACACTTTTTCCTTAATCAACCGGCTTTAATGAACAACTTAAGGTTTAGGGAGGTGTGGTGGCTCACAATGTACTTTCAGCACTAGTGAGGATGTGGCACCTCAGTTCAAAGGCCAGCCTAGTCACATAAAGACCCTATTCAGAAGAGGGGGGTAGGGAAGAAGGAAATAATACATTCTTACTAAATTTCAAGATTATATAATGAAGCATTAAGACTGTTCAATAATTGCAAGAGCACATGAAAGGCAAAAGGCAGATTTCATTTAAAAATCCCACATCACAGACAGAATGGCCCTAAGCTGTCACAGGAAGGCATACTCCACATGGATATTCAGAAACCTTGGGCATAATTTGTAATACAGGAACGGTTTTTGTTCAAGCAATCCCTTAGAAATAAAGCCACAAGAGGAGCATATATTTTGAATTTACACTGAGCTGAAACAGGCTCGTGCGGGCACAGAAGAACACAGGCCAGACAAAGTGGCACAGGCCTGCAATCAGCACCAAGGAAGTGCAGTGAGGAGGATCAGGAACGCAAGACCAGCCTGCTCCACTTGGCATAGTTCAAGGTCAGGCTGGGCTATGTAGCAGGACCCTGACGCCAAGGCAAGCTTTAAAAAAAAAAAAAAAGTGTTTTAGCTACTCCTGCTGTCCATCTTTTCTCCCTGTCCTAATTAAGGTTACTACTCCTGCAAAGAAACATGAAACACTATGACCAAAGCAACGTGGGTGGGAGTGGACAAAGCCACACTCATCGTCAAAGCGACTGTACCTACCATTTTACACCCCTATCAATAACAGGAGTTCCCGCTGGTCTGCACAACTACACTGGCAGGGATCAACTTTTACAAGATCATTGCTTTCTGAATCATTGGAGTAAATCTGTCTAATCTATCCACAGTGCAGATTTCTGTTATGATTGGAATGGCTCTGCAGCATGTTCAAAAGAAATAAACGGCTGCACCTGTGGCAGGTTTGCACTCTCACCCTGAGGTGACTGCCCTGCATTGTGATGGTGTTGGCACTGAGTAATTGTCGTGCTATACACATCTGCACGATCCGTTTACAACCAGCTCATTTCATCAGTGACTGCTTCCACATTAAAATCACTTCTGTGCAAACAGGTAAGTACTCAAAATAAGCTGGAGGTGGAAGCATGTGTCTATAATCCCATCATTTGAAAGCTGGAGGCAAAGGATCAGGGGTTCAAGACCAGCTTCAGCTACATAGAGACTTCAGAACCAGCCTGGGCTACATGAGAGCTGGTCTCAAAATAACAATGAAAGTCTAATATTAAAAAAATAAATAAAAATAAAAATAATTTTAAAAAAAACACCTTTAATGCCAGCACTCAGGAGGCAGAGGCAGGCAGATCTCTGAGTTCAAGGTCAGCCTGGTCTACAGAGCTAGTTCTAGGACATCCCAGGCTAAACAGAGAAACCCTGTCTCAAAAAAAAAAAAAAAAAAAAGAAGGTGTGGGGAGGAAGGAAGAGAGGGAGGGAGGGGGAGGGGAAGGGAGAGG
>CABHPH010128071.1:0-16043 GCA_902168325.1 Peromyscus nudipes | reverse complement strand
GAAAATAGATTCTTCTCTCATACAATACATCCCAACCACAGTTTCCCTTTACTCTTCCCAGTTCCCCCCCACACAAACACACACACACAATCTTCCTCTCTCCCCAAGATCTAATCCTCCTTTAGTTCCTCTCTAGAAAACAGCAGGCCTCCAAGAGATAACAGCCAAACAGAACAAAACAAGGTACAGTAAAGGAAGGTGAAAGACTTCATCTTGAGACTGGACAAGGCACCCAATAGGAGGAAAAGTGTCTTTTTTTTTTTTTTCTTTTTGGTTTTTTCCGAGACAGGGTTTCTCTGTGTAGCTTTGCGCCTTTTTCCTGGAACTCACTTGGTAGCCCAGGCTGGCCTCGAATTCACAGAGATCCTCCTGCCTCTGCCTCCCAAGTGCTGGGATTAAAGGCATGCGCCACCACCGCCCGGCTGGAAAAGAGTCTTAAGAGTAGGAAAAATAGTCAGAGATGCTCCCACTTTTAGGTGTCTGTCGCACAAAACAAAACAAACAAATAAACAAACAAAAAAACCAAGCTAACATTCATAACATATATGCAGAGCATCTGGTATAGACCCATGCAGTCGCCATGCTTACTATCTCAGTCTCTGCGAGCCCATGTGAGCCCTGCTTTAGTTGATTTGGTGGCCATGTCCACCTGGTTGTCCTCCATCCTCTCTGACTCCTACAGTCCTTCCTCCCCCTCTTCTTCAGGGTTTCTTGAACTTTGAGGGAAGATGTTAGTTATTTTGCGCTCCTACCCTGCAAGGAAATGTCACGAAACACGACAGAATCCGCTAATAAGAGTTTATTAAGATGAAAGGGACAGAGAGTGCCCAGGCCTGGGGAGGCACGTGTGCAGAGAAGAGGAAGAAGGAGCCGGGAACATGGCGCCGGCTTTTAAAGTTTGGGCATGCACAGGTCGACATAACTACTCCACGCATGTGCATAGATCACATGGCTACGTTGTGCGCCTACGTAAGCATGCGAAGTCACAGATCCTGGTCATGTGAGACGCTTTGACCCGGAAATGGCTATCTTGACCTAGAACTGGCTAGGCGGAAGTGTCCAGTGTCCAGGTCCGCCGGACATGTGCAAACACGCCCAACCGTGGGGGCGTGTTGTGAACCCATCAGAAGGGACCAGGTGCACATTTATTTTCAACTTCTACCTTTTGCCTGGCCTTAATGGGTCATAAAAGAGGATTCTCAACTTAGAGCAGGTGGTCTCAGTCTCTGTTGTTGTCTGAGCAAGGGAAGCAACTGCTATCCACATGAAATGGTATCAACCACTGGCTAAGTCCTTTGTAAAGTGGTTATTGACCATTTACCACACTATTGGTGTTATAGGGTATTTTCATATTAGTATTCCTGTGTTCTAAAGGAATTCCTCAACATGTGGAGAGGGGTCAAACCTGCTCTCTCCATCAGAAATTATGTTAGCAACTTCCAACTGTGTCATTTTTTCATAGAATACTGACATAGATAAGATGCTGTGAAACAGCTGGTGGCAGATTGCCTTCTCTATTCCTTAGCTTTCTATCTAATGAATGCCCCTATCAGGGAAATACAGGCTTCACCACCTTACCTCTATGGCTGGCAAAAGAGAGGGAAAGAACTTACTAGAAACAATGAGTCTTAATTGCAATACTACAATTACAGGAGGAGATTATTGTCATCTTTGCCATGTGATACATATTAAAGTAAGTTACAGGACCTACTACTATACCCAAGAGGAAAAAATATCCATACATGTATATCCCCGGGGACAGGGATCATAGGATGATTTCAGAGTCTGTGCATGAAGAGTTTGTACCTACTGTGTAGAAGAGAATAAATGCAGAATGAATGCTCTTTGTCTAACAACAGCTACAAACTACGAATTTACTACAAAGCTTTTCAAAACAACAAAAAGTCAACAAGAACAGCATGATTCATACATTCTCCTTTTATGATTGTCAAAGGACAATTCCCAAATGAGTATTAATCAGTGATCTATTTAAGATAGTTGAATAGAAAGGTATCTAGTGAAGAGAAGACAAACTCAAAGGCCTTTGTGATTGAATGAAAATCAGGAAGTAAGTAGTACCTTGTGACCTAAGCATCTCAATCCAGAGCACAGACTTTGAAAGAAAAATTTGTACCTAAGGCAACACATATGCTTGGGGTTGAAATCTATTGACCAGAAATATCGGGTTAAAAGCTATGACTCAGTGCTTTATCTCCAAAGTAAACATTAATAAACATTAGTTTTCCAAATCATTGCTTTATGTAGCAAGAGAACCAAGAACCTGAGAAGATGGAAGGGAGTTATCTCTAGTTTATTCCTGAAAAATGAATTTGGAGAATGTTCAGACTTTCTGGTTTGGGGATATTTTATCAATACTGATCTAGGTTCAGTGGCATTTAGATGGAACTGCAAAAGCATTCTTACTTTATTTTCAAATAAAGAACAGTGATCTCCACCATTTGCAACTCAGTCCTCTGTTGAGATGAACATGTTCTTTGTTGTACTTTCTCTAATTAACTTTGTAACATGAATATTAAAAGGTCTTACTAATAATAATAATAATTAAAAAACTCTGGAGCCAGATATTAGGGTGAATGTTGAAAGATCAGATAAACAAAAATGAGCCACAACCAACCTCACCTCACCAACTCCTCAGCTGACCCTGTTTCCACGAATCCTCAGTCTGAATGCCTCTGAGTCCTCACCCCTGAGGGTCTCAGTTGAACTGCTACCTCCACTAGCTTACTTCTATGAAATCCTTAGTTTAAAGAGCAAGTGTTCCTGTTTCCTCATGGCTTATATACCTTTTTTTGCTCTGACATCACTTCCTGGGATTAAAGGCGTGTGTGCTTCCCAGTACTGGGATTAAAGGTGTGTGCTGGCACTGCCTGGCTCTGTTTGCAGTGTGCCCTTGAACTCACAAAAATCCAGATGGATCTCTGCCTCCCAAGTGATAGGATTAAGGGTGTGTGCCACCAGTGTCTGGTCTCTATGTCTAATCTAGTGGCTGGCTCTGTCCTCTGATCCCCAGATAAGTTTATTAGGGTACACAATATATTTGGGTACACAATATATTACCACATAACTTTTTAATTTATGATTAATGTTTTCTCTCTAAAGAAATTCCAAGAGTGTGAAAAACATTTCTTTTGGAGGAATAAAAACATATTCATCTGCACATCCAACAACAGCCACACTGGGCCACTGAAAGTGCTAAGTATTTTCTATAAAATCTGATATTTTTCTAGCTCTATTTCTCAGTGGTGGAAATATTGGAAATTTACCAATGTTTGTGCATGCTGTTGACCGCTTGCAACATCCTCAGTGGCAGATCTGTGCTTACAGGGTGCAGTGAAGACTCACTTTGATGGTTAACAATCATGCAGGGAAGAGCTGTAGGGGAGCTAACACTCCATTGCCAAGTCAAATGGAGAAAAAGTCTCTTAAAATAGAATGTGCTGTTGTAGTATGAATCCCTTGCTTAATATCAAGTATATCTTACTGATATTTTATTAAATTCAGTGAAGTGAATTTTTAAATTTCATTTTCTAACCATTGGAAATTACTGTACCTATAATTACATTACCAGTGACTAGCCATGAAAATTTATTTTCAGAGTATCTGAAGTATAACTTTGAGAAGAATGAAAAAAATGATACTGTGTGATGATAGTATAACATGCTCCTACTTGTTTATTTTATAATCTGGAGTATTAGTAAGTATAATAAAGCATGAACGTGGGAATTAAGAAGTACAAAAAGCATGATTACTATGTTTAAGTTTCTACATAGCAAAGGTGACCATCACTCTAGAGAAGAAAGTCTACAGAACTGGGGAGAATGTCTTTATCAGCTATACATTTGAAAGAGGAGTACTGCATATCTCAACCCCCATCTGAGAAACTTCTTTGTACATTAGTGACAATCAAGACAGGTACTCAAAACTAGTCAAGATTCAGAGAATAGTAAACTACAGAGTTTTTAATCCTAACTAGGGCAGCTACACCATACCCAGCCTTCCTAAGGCCCTAGGATCATTGTAAAGGAGGAGATGGGACTGTTGTATGTGCCAGACATAGTAGATCACTACTAATGAATGTCTTCCAGAAACAACAGGTTAGTTGTACATAAGTGTGCACAGTGGCTACAACAACATGCTCAAGATCTTCACACACTCTATCCAGACAAAATCCAATCATGGAGGGTGGTTACAATGTCTCAGTCCTGACTAAAGAGCCTTGGAAACTGATAGTGGATGGGAGAGGGAGAGTCATTTTTCTTCAAGGATGTGGTCTTTGGTAAGCCTATCATGTTCCAGCTGAAGAACACATATACAAAAGAGCTCATAGTACAAATTGAATTTGATGTTCTAAAACAAACAAATAAGTGAACACAAAGTTGGGGGAGCAGTAAAGAAGGAGGATGAATAATCTGAAGGAATTAGAAGAGAAGGATAAATATGATCAAAATACAATATACAAACTTCTCAAAGAATTAATTTTAAAAAAGTAAATAAATTGACACATTGCACTTACATATACAATGTATGACAACTCTATACATTTGAATATTTTCCTCTTTTCCCATCCATCATCATGTGTATGTCCATCATAGTAATGTGACAAAAATTCACAATATTCTTTACTCTCCTTTGCCTTTCCCAACATCCAATTATTTTCAGAAAATATTTACTATAACTACTTGTTTACCTACTGAATTAATGATCATCAACTTTAATTAGACCATGACTACTGTAATGTATTATATAAACAAAGCATACATTACATCAGATATAAAATTATTTCAATGATTACCACTTTAAAAATTTACCTGAATGCTTCTACCTACCTTCTTTTTGTCTTTTATTTTTATTTATGTATGTAACCATTTACTTATTCATCCACTTATTTGTTTGTTTGTTTGTTTGTTTATTTATATTTTTGGGCGAGTCTTCCAAAACTCAGGCTGGCCTTGAAATTTTAATGAGTAGAATCTGCAATTCCTGATCCTCATGCCTCTACCCTCTAACTGCTGGGATCAAAGTATGATCTTTATCTTTTTTTAAAGGAAATGTATCAATGGGCAGCGGTGGCACACGCCTTTAATCCCAGCACTCGGGAGGCAGAGACAGGTGGATCTCTGTGAATTCAAGGCCAGCCTAGTCTACAGAGTGAGATCCAGGATAGGTACCAAAATGACATGGAGAAACCCTGTCTTGAAAAACCAAAAAACAACAACAACAAACAAACAAAAAGGAGATACCTCTGTTTCTTAAGGCACAGAAAATTGTAGTTATGTAGTACAGGTCATATTAGCAGTCTACCATAGTATTTCCATTATTCAAATCTATTACAACCTTAAATTTATTTTTATCTGATTTAGCATGCTCTTTGCCTTGATTTTTAATTGCTGCATTTTAACCTTGTGAAAACTTCTGTTTTACGACTGTCCCTGATGTTGCTTCTCTACAATCCCTTTTTCTTAGTTTCTTCTAAATAGAACTGCTATGGTTCTTCTTGGTTGTCAACTTGACTATATCTGGAGCTAAGCAATGGCTGGGCAAACCTGTGAGGGATTCTTTGTTTAATTAAAACATTTGAAGTGGGAAGATCCACTTTTAATTTGGGTTTTTAAGGTAAGAAGGCACACCTTTATCTACATCTTTTGAGGTGGGAAGGCTCACCTCTAATCTGAGCCACACCTTCTGCTGGAAGCCTATATAAAGGACACCCTGCTCACCCTACTAGGTGTACCAGGCTTTGCTGTTCCACCATGGGAAGACTTACTCTTTTGGAGGAGGGGATGGGGGATGGGGGGCACGGTGGGAGAGGAGCAGGAGGAGTGATGAGAGGGGGATCTGTGGTTGTTATGTAAAATGAAAAAGCTTTTTTTAAATAAAAATGGGCATGGATGAAGGAAGCTGTCTCTCTTTTCATGCTTGTTCTTGCCCTCACTAGCAAGTCCATTCCTTCACTGACATTACAGTCTACTTCTTTGGGTTCTGTCATATACTGAAGAGACATCCAGCCTCATGGACTGAACAACGACTGGATTCTTGGACCTTCTATATATAGGCAGCCATTGTTCAATTAGCTGGATCACAGTCTATAAGTCACTCTAATAAATCCCCTTTATTTCTTTATATAGAGATTCATTCTACAAGTTCTGTTATTCCAGGGAACCCTGACTAATACAAGCGTTTAAACATATTTTACCAACTTTAAGGCTAACAACACATGATAAAACTGTCTGCTCCTCCTCCCCTTTAAGCACTCTCTGCTGTTAGGATAAGATGGAAGACCATGCTCCTGGAACTCTAGGCAACACTGCATGTTTCTGTAGTGGCACTTCCCTCTGCTCTGACACTCTTCTTAACTGATGGTAGTTTATGGGTGCTAGATTTAAGGCTTCAGTATGTGATAGGTCAGAATGAAGACGCTAATAGAAATATTGTTTATTGAACAGATGCCACAGTGATAATTTCTATTCATAGCTATAGCTCACCATCCTGGTTACTGTTCTTTTACTAACATCATAACCAAGGCAACTTATAAATGAAAGAATTTAATTGGGGGCTTGTATACCGTTTCACAGGGTGAGACCATGGCCATCACGGCAGCAAGCATGGCAGCAGACTGGCATGGTGCTGGGACAATAGAAAGAACTTTCATCTTATCTACAAATCGGAGGCAGAGAGAGAGAAACACGGGGTTAAGCATGGACTTTTGGACCTCAACGCTCACTCCAGGAGGCTATAAGTCCTAATTTTTTCAAAACCTTTCCACCAACTAGGGACCCAGTATTGAAATATATGATCTTATGGGGGTCATTTCTCATTCAAACTGCCATAGTCACTACTCAGTGTAATGAAGAGCTCAGTAGTTTTAGCTGTTCTTGGGAAGAATCCATGAGTATTCAACCAAATAGAAACACCAATAGAGTCACAAACAGATAAACAATTTAGCCTAGAAGTGTCATTATCAGTGCTTATTGAGATTTGTTCTTTCTATTGATTTCTCTGTACAAAGAACAATCTTGTTGCTTCCAATTATTTCATCTAACTTTAACACATATTAAGAGTTAGTAACTTTGGATCTATATTTATTAAATCTTACAAATTCTAATTCACAAGTGACTCCTGTAGTCATTAAATTTCTTAGCACATAAGCAACTAGCTAATATCTACCTTTGCATGACTCTTATTTGCCTTATTAAAGTTTGTTTTGTAGTCTCTTCATGCAGATTTGAATATCCACAAATATCATTACAAACATAAATTGCATTTAACATGTACCAGATTATTATTTCACAACATTATTTTTAAACACCACTTTTCATATGAAAATTATGACAATGGCCTATGTTCATCTATGTACATCTGAACCATTCCTGTAAAAAATAGTCTACACTTTTGCATTTTAAATTATAATTAGCTTTTCCACTACATAAGATACTTAAACACAATCATCCTTTCTTATATTTCCTTTCAATATTTTATGTAACGATGTGAAATTATGAAAAATGATTTGACATGTTGTTTTTACTTTAATTGTATAGTACTATGGAATTGTGTACATACAGTTGTGGAGTGTGTGAGAATAAAGATTTCTCTGAAAGAAAGGTGGCTTAAATCACTAAGAAAGAATACTGTCAGTTCTACATGTACCAAATCCTCATGTGGTGAGTGCATGAGTGCAGATGGTCAGGTCTGTGTATTATAGGGTGTATTTCCAAGGAGGGTCACTCCATCCAATGAAACTTGGAGGCTTAAATAAGATCAGCATATGCAGAGATCCACAGCCAAGCACCAGGCTGAGCTCCAGGAGTCCAGTGGAAAAGAGAGAAGAGGAATTCTATGAGCAAGGGGCATTAATATCATGATGGGGAAACCTACAGAGACAACCAAACCAAACTAGTGGGAACTCATGAACTATGGACCAATAGCTGTGGATTAGGCCCTCTGTGCAAGCAAAACAGTTGTGTAGCTTAATCTGCTTAAGTGGCCCCCTGGCAGTGGGATCAGGATCCATCCTTAGGACATGAGCAGGCTTTTGGAGCTCATTGCCTATGGTGGGACACCTTACACAGCCTTGGTGCAGAGGGAGGGGCTTGGATAAGCCTCAGCTGAATCTATCAGGCTTGCTGACTCCCCACAGGAGGCCTTGCCTTGAAAGAGGTGAGAATGGGGGGTGGATTGGAGGGGAAGGCTGGGGGGTGGGAAGAAGGAGGACGGGGAATCTGTGGCTGATATGTAAACTTAAATTAATTATAAAATAAAATTATTTATTAAAAAAAGAGAGAGCCTCTTCCTGTCTAACCTGCTCCTTTATTGCCTTCCTGATGTGGGGGAGGCTGGGGACGGAAGAGGGAGGAGAGGGGGGTCTGTAGTTGGTATGTAAAACGAATAGAAAATTTCTTAATAATAATAATAAAAAGACCAGCATCTACCTCTGTAGAGATGGAAATAAAGTGATATTTGCTCTGGGATAGAAATAACTACTATCCAGAGAGGGGAAAGGGACTTTAGGTTTTTAATCCCTGGAACATAGACAATGGCTCCAGGGAAGTCTGTCTATAAATCTCTCAGAAGGGCTTTCTGCCTAACTTCCAGGGCTTGTTTTTCTGTCAGTTATCCTTTAACATGGGCTGTCAGTAGTGTTTCCCTTGTAAGAACAGAATAGGAAGATACACAAAAAATATCAATGAACACTGTCTTATCTCATCTGCAATAAAGTTCTTCATTTTTTAAAAAAAGTTGTGAATTAACTTACTTTTTACTTCTCAGAACTAAATTTCTATAAGGAAGAAAAGACATGTCATATTCATTATAATATCAATTAGAAATTATTGTAAATAATTAAAATAGTGAAAATAAGTTAGTTTTATACTAAGGAAAAATCATGTGTACAGAATCTACTTTAGATCCAAGTTAATTCATGTGTAAATATGAGAAAATTAAAAATACCATAAGCTATCTTTTGATCTCAAAATTTCTTTGTCAGACATACAGCAGATAACAGCACAATTATTATAATAAACTTTTGTTTTCCCTGATTATCATCTTTGTTAATTAATCTCAGTGGTTGGGAGGGAAGTAAGGACAACACATGTTCCTTTTATTCCTCACGTACAATGTTTATAGCTTCGAAATGTTACTGCATTATAAAATGTTTTTCCATTAAGTCAGTTAAAGCATATGACCTGTTCCTGATAATACAATGTACAGAAAGGGCATGAGGGACCCCACTGTAAGAAAGAGACCTCAGCTTAAAGAAAAATGACTAAGAATACAATGCTAGGAGAACAAGCTTCGTTTATAAGCTTTGTTTATGTCCATTGACTTGCTTAATAAGTTATCATTTAAACAAAAGTTTGTTAAAGTATATTTACATCACAAGAAGGAAATATAAAAATCTGTATAGGTATAAGATCTTCTAAAATTAGCTGCTATCTACTACATGATAAATATATATAAATGATAATTTAGTACTCTGAAGAACCAAAAGCTAGTCCTTGTTAAAGCCATAAAACAGTAACCATTAATTGCTTATAGTTTATGGTTTTAATCAGCTTTTATTCCTAATAAACTGTATGAATAAATATGAGCAAGTATGATTTTTCCCTATTAAAACAAACATGACTAGCTTTTAGTGTTGGTGACTGGAGAGAACATCAGAATCTGGCTACAAGAAAGATGGCAAAGAATTGGGTGACCCATGATGAATAACTGAAGAAAAATCCAGAGCAGGCCATACTGAAGATTCATTAAAGACAGTGTATTTTAAATTTGAGTATTTTTATAGATTGAATTGTGTGTGACCAGATTCATGTGCTGAAGTTCTTAATTTCAGTACACCAGGATATTATACTTTGTGATGATAAGGTAATTAAAAAACATAGCCCATGATGCCATATACTTTATACATAAAAAGGGAAAATTTGTATGCATATGTGTACAAGGATAAAGCTGAATGGATATTGGGACAGAGATTTTGGTGGCATGTCTCAAATTGCCAAAGACTTCCAGAAAACACTCAAAGATAAGAAAGAGACATGGAACAGTGTCTTCCATCCACTACACAAAGCGGGTTAAGAAAGAGGCATGGAACAGTGTCTTCCATTCACTACACAAAAGGGATTGACAGTGTCCAGGACTTGACTCCAGAACTGTAGGGCAGCCCAGCTGTGCTGCTCCAGCTCTTAACTTAGTCTGCAGCACATTGCTAAGGCAGCCTAGTAGGAGTAATGTCTTTCCTTTCTACTCAGTCAACAGTAGTCAACAGTCCCGGGATCTAGTCATTTCAGGAAAGCACAGATAAAGGACTAACAGAGAACCAACCAACCAATTCTGTTTCTAGTCAAATACTTCATTTTTGGTACAGATTAGGACCTTGACAGCAAAGATACAGATTTACAGAGATCTATTTTTCTTTGTTGTTTAAGAAACTAGGCAAATTTCATTATCAACTCCTTTCTCAAATTTAAATTGCACCTTTTGACAATGCAAAAGCTAGTACCTGCAGAAGGAGCATTGTAAGCTAAGCAGCACCATCACAGCAAAGGCACACTATGGGGACCAGTTGCTCTGCCTTTGGGATGAAAGTCGTCTTTTTCACATCAGTACCTTAAAGGGCTTTGACTTCTTGCTAAGTAGAAAATTTATGCAAAGATAAGTCACTGGTATATTTTATAGGGGCAGACGTGGGGAGTTTCTTCTGAATAAGCCTGTCACCCCATCCATTCAGATCTGGTAATGCCTGAAGCTGGCCTCATAAAATATTGAGTTCCTCAGCTTCTAGAACGACCCCAAGTTCTTTGCACGCAACACAGGGTATATGTGAGAGAGGATCTGATTGTCCTTGGAGTTTTGGCAAAATAATGGACACAGATACTGAGTGAACAAATGAAAAGAAAGTATGAATGTGACAGGCCACCAGATAGTACGCATTTCAGTGTCAGCTCACCTGGAACAGATTGCTAACAAGTGTGAAGCAGAACTCTCTTTCTATTGCTGGACTTCCTCTTGGGTTACAATGGAAATAAAGATAAATGGGAACCACAATTTCCCTATGAGGAGCTTAAATAATAAAAAATGGAAGAAGCTTAAATAAGCATGCATATAAGTTAATGAGTATAACTGGTGTTGCTAGAGTTTTCCTGCCTGGTCCACAGTCAGGACAAATCTCTCTCACCTGCCAGTCCCACAGCCGCTCAGACCCAACCAAGTAAACACAGAGACTTATATTGCTTACAAACTGTATGGCCATGGCAGGCTTCTTGCTAACTGTTCTTATATCTTGTATTAATCCATTTCTATAAATCTATACCTTGCCACATGGCTCGTGGCTTACCGCCATCTTTACATGCTGCTTATCCTGGTGGCGGCTGGCCGTTTCCTTCTACCTTCCTGTTCTTTTCTCCTCTCTGTTAGTCCCGCCTATACTTCCTGCCTAGCCACTGGCCAATCAGTGTTTTATTTATTGACCAATCAGAGCAACACATTTGCCATACAGAACATCCTACAGCACTGGAAGTAAATACAGAATATAAGCAGTCACTATATATGAAGGTCTCACCCACCTATATTCACAAACCTACCTGCGTGATTATATATATAGATATATATTCCTACTAAAATCTTGACCTTAAAATATGTCATGGTATAAGACATGCCACATCTATTATACTTAGAGAAAGCTTTCACATATTTTATGTCACTTATATATTCAGTTTTATTTGATTTTCATAAGCTAGAAAGTTGTTTCCTGATTACACTTATCTTACCGCTACAATATTAAATCTCTGAGAAGCTAAAGATGCTATTTAATGATACCATATATTTAGCAAACCACAGAGATGGAGCTCATTATTTTCTATAAAGTGTCACAGAAAGGTTAGATTGCATCGGGTCTTCTGTACCATGAATCACACTGAGCTTATTTAGTTTCCAAAAGATAAATTTGATCTCCCTGGAAATATGGTGACTCTTTTTCCCTTTTCCAAATACTGTTATATCAGAACTAAGATTATATCCTTTTGCTACCAGCCGTTTGCAAAAAGAAATGATAGGGTTTTTCATTTAAATAGTAAATCTGTGGGAAATATAAGGTTTTTTTTTTTACATACTCTGGCAAATATTTTCTATGTAATGTGGGTTCCTAACTTTAATTATTAAAGTTCTTTAAAAATTTAATTGTTATCCAAAGAATGCAAAGCCCAGGACACACAGAAAGTTATACCAGTCAGCTCTAAACGCCAGTCTCTCAAAGACTGAATATTTACAAATATGTTAAACATTAAAGAAAATAAAACATGTAACTGGTTTGTAGAGTACTGTGAACTAGAATTAATCTTTAATGGAATAGTAATCAAACATGAAGGAACTAACTGGAGCATGGCACTATGTGCTACATGAAAGGGAAGGAAAAAAACAGAGTATATCATGATCAACAGCACCAGTGACATGCAAGGATGATAACAGCACCTAAATTTTAAAGGTGTGAAAAACCTGCCCTACACTGTTAAATCTTCACAGACACTGTGCAATTCAAACTTTGAAACTCCCATGAGAATTTTACCTTTACCATATTTTTAAAGATAAATAAATTGCATTTAAGAAGTTAAAGTTCCTAATTTCTAAGTGATTTGCTCATTCTTACAGCCAAAATGAGAAACGTGGTCTATCTGAAACCAAATATAGGTTCAAACAGGCAAAATCAATAACTGTATAACTTACATCAATAACTATAACTAAAAAATATTCCTTTGTTATTTTTCCCAAAGTATTTACATATGATTTGCACTATGTTATATATGGTACATATGATTGTAACTCACTCTTGTGAAATTGTATGTTCAGTTTGTTGGGTTTTTTTTGTCAGAAGTGATAGTTGTAAATAACTTATAAATAAAAAATCACACATCTGAATTAATGTAGCCATTCAAAAGAAAACAATTAACTTTAGCAGCTATATCAATATAACTTATGATATTTGCAAATATTTTCTTCAAGTGAATTAGTCCTTAAATAGATGTTAATGTTCGCTCTATTTATATTACAAAATACAAAAATAATCCTAAGCATATCATATGGTACCAAGGTGCTACAGAAAGTATCATATTAAAAAAACTTATTTTAGAAACTTCAAGTATAAAAGTTATAATGAGATAAAATATGCTACAAATACATCGTTTTAAGCTAATTCCAACGGCTGATTATACTTCATTATACTTCACGTGTTACCAAGCTTATTCATATAATGAGGCTGTGCACACAAAGATCACATGCTGGTCCCTAGACTAATAAAATGAGGCCATTAAAAATCTGACAACATTAAATGGGAGACAACTGACTTCAGATCCGAAAAGGGCAAGTCAGACGCCTGTCACTAGAAGTGATTCAGAACCTCTCAAAAGCTGGCACACTGAGTGAGCAGCATTATCTCTCGGGAATCCAAATCATGGATTATTTTTAACTGAAAACGACCACCCAGAATTCTCAGTTTTGGACAGGAAGACATCTGAGCAGATGGAGCACAGGTAGGCTCCCTGGTGACTGGAGCAAATACAGTGGTGTGTGAGTGCGAGTGTGTGTGTGTGTGTGTGTGTGTGTGTGCGTGTGTGTGTGTTGACAATAATTGATCTGAAACTTTAAAACATGTCAAAGACTCCCTCTTGAGTGTCCTCACTATGTAGAACTACTTTCCTTTATCATGATTTAAATACTTTTCGCTAAACAGAATTGCTATTTCCAGGAAACATTTTCCATTTGAAGTTGCTTATGTTTTAAAAGACTGATTTGAAAAGCAGTCACTTTAAAAAACATTATTCTTTTTTTTTAATTCTGGAAAAAAGCTTATTTCACTAATAGTGAATAAAAGAAGTGACTGCTAAATATATACTCTTGCATTGAAATGACAAGTAATGCTGATTTAGCCAAATGAATTAATTGAGAAGACAAATGCATTTCCTGCTAATCTCAGTAAGCCTTGTGAGACTGGCAGGGGGCTAGCCTGTTTCTTCAGGCCATCTGTGGACTCCTGGGATGTGTTGTGAACAGTAAATTACATTCATATTGACACTGATACACCCTTGTGAACCTGCTCCCATTCTATTATTCTGAACAAAACTAATTTCACAGTGTAAATAATTGTGTTTTCTAAAACATATCATCTTAAATGCATCAAAACTTCTAATGCTTCTGCCTTCCAGACAGAAGCTGAATCTTATTTTTAACTGTTAGGAAATTAATATTTTCCTTGAATTCCATTAACTCTAAACCCAATCAGAAAACAAATGTAATAGAATTATCTCTCCCTTTAGTGGAATATTGTAACAGAATCTGGAAAGACCTTTAAAATATTACAACTGAGATAGTTGTACATAGCCTGATCAATTCAAATAACTTTTAGAATATTTTAGACAGCTCGCCTATACCTTCGAAGGTATAAACAATGTTAGAACATTCCTTACTTCTAAATTAATTAGAAAATTCTGTCCTCTAACCATTTTGTACAAATAAATATCTGTATTGAAAACACTTATCTGGAGAAGCATACACCCCCAAGAAGACCATCTTTATAACTTAGTGAAAATTAATCTCCCATAAAGGCAGAATGTTTTAGAGAAAATCTCTGCTATATTTCAAAGCATTTTTAGACATCTGAGTGCTTCTGAAAAAAATATAATGAGAGGAGTTTTAAATATTCATATTACTCTAGAAAATATGAATTTGAAAGCCTCATCATTCTTACTGGTATTCCTTAAAATTTACTTTGTAAGAAAACATTTAGTTTCATAGATTGTTTTTCCTATAAGAGATCTGCTTATGTAATATATGTGATTTGTTTTGAATAAAGCATTATATATGTGCTAGTCATTTTGTTCTTTATAACACAAAATATTCCTGAAGACTCAAGACTAGTAAAGTTCTTGAAATACTTGCTCAGTGTTTTACTATTCTAAGGAAATTAACAAATGATATTCACATGGAA
Source organism: Peromyscus nudipes (assembly GCA_902168325.1). Taxonomy (NCBI): domain Eukaryota; kingdom Metazoa; phylum Chordata; class Mammalia; order Rodentia; family Cricetidae; genus Peromyscus; species Peromyscus nudipes. The sequence continues at coordinate 1,051 of CABHPH010128071.1, read as the reverse complement.
CCCAACAGGAACCTGGCTGACCTTTACCACTAATAGGGATGCTGACAGACATTGAGAGGCAGCAGCAGAATGCCTAGGGAAAAGGGCATGAGCAACATTCTGGCAAGTGGAACGGGCTTACCTGTCACAATGAGCACACAATTATATCAATGTGATATGTAAATCAATCCTTCACTGTACATACTCACTTGTGTGGTTAGCAACATTCCCTGGGACAATTGGTTCCAATGACTTTTCCAGGCCTGCTTACTTACTCTGTGAGGTTTTGTTTCCTTACTTTGCTTTACTTCAGTCTTTGTGATGGCGTGACCACCTGGCTCTAGTGAAGTTGAAAGCAAAAGCACAAAAAGGAAATGGTGTGTTATTTTTGAAGGTAATGGATTTACATTTCTGGAGGATGTAAGTCGACTTCAAACTAGAAGTACAGAATGGCTAGAACTTATTTCTCACTAGAAGAAATAAACATGAAGGTAAAAAACTTTCATGCAAAATGAATGTTAATAAAATTCTTACCTTCATTGTTTCGCTTTCACAGATTGAGTAGGGACTGTGGATGAATTCAAAATTATAGCAAAAAACCATTATGAAGGTTAATAAATACACGCTATTATACAATATAGCCATGCAATGACTGAGTCCAGCCATACAATTATTTTTTAGAACATGTTTTGGTATTAACAAACTTTGAAGTCTTAACGTTTTCAGTTTATGTTGCTCATTAGGACCACTATATTTTTCTATGGATAAAGTGAGTTATTTAATAAATTATAAATCAAATAGTCTTTTTCTTGAATTTATAAGGAAAAGCCACTCCTAGGGACCTGATTCTTAAGGAATATTTAACTTTCTGGCCTTTCTTCACAGAACTGCTGTTGATTATGTTTTTCTCATTTAAGCACTCAATGGTTCCAGTCTTGAATTATAAACTTAGAATAGACCTTATTGTCAAATTCTTTGCTTGAAATATTCTATAGTTTAGTCACTCCTTCCTTTACATTCAACCAATTCTTCAGTGTTCATCATCTCAATGTTTACTTTCTCTTTGAAACAC
>CABHPH010128070.1:0-50000 GCA_902168325.1 Peromyscus nudipes | reverse complement strand
GTTGCTACCGAGAAATTATGAGATGACAATTAAGCTAAATAAGCAAGAAAATCTAAATATTCTCTTGGCAGCATGCAGAACTGCTTTGAGTTAGTATAGATTCATTCTGCTAATCTCACTACAAAATACAAGAGCAAATACATTTCTTTTCATGGATCATACTAGGACTAGTGAAAATATTTTTTTTTCCATGTCAGAAAGAACAGGTGGGTTTTGTAGGTTACAAAGGTCCTAATGGAACTCAAGATCACTTAGTATAATGTATATGTTAGTATACCTATTTATGAATGAGATACTTTAAGCTCATGGTGACTTTCTCTACAATAATTATGAAAGAAATGACTTACTGTTCCCATGACAACTGAGAAAGTTTTAAAGTCCCAGGAGGTTAAACATAATATGTTCAAAGTCGTAGATGGGGGGAAAGATCAAACAACTTGAACTCTGGTTATTTGGGACTGCATACTTGTCATATTTTCAGTTGTCCATGCTAGCTATGCTTATAAACTACAAAGCAATGAAATGATACAGCCCCGATCTGTGAATCATAGAGGCCATCTCTAAACATTGATGTAGTACTTTTTATACTTTTCTTGTCTGAATATGCTTATGAGTCCTGGAAACCATGTTAAGACAAGATCATATTATAGTTTGAATTTGAAACGCCCAACACAGGTGCTCATGCTTTGATTTTTTCCCCCTGCTTGTGGCCATATTTTGAAGATGGTGGAGTCTTAAGATAGCACTGGACTTGCCGGGCGTTGGTGGCGCACGCCTTTAATCCCAGCACTCGGGAGGCAGAGCCAGGCGGATCTCTGTGAGTTTGAGGCCAGCCTGGGCTACCAAGTGAGCTCCAGGAAAGGTGCAAAGCTACACAGAGAAACCCTGTCTCGAAAAACCAAAAAAAAAAAAAAAAAAAAAAAAAGATAGCACTGGACTAGTAGATGGGCCTCTAAGGACTTTCTTTGAGTTTGATTCCAATGTACCTAGTCTTATACATTGTTATGTGACTTTTTTGGAGAATAAAACTTTATTCTCTCTAAAACAGGTGCTAACAGATACAAGAAATGAACCCATGCAACTCTTAAGTAGGGAAATGGTGTGTTTATTAGAGTTCCAGAAGCATGGGTAACTGAAAGTTTTAAGCTTGGAATTCCCCAAATAATTTGAAGACAATTCAGCTGGCTGGGAATTTTCTTCTCCTCAGCAGTTATTATTGTTTATGTATCATTGGGCAGGAGTCTTGCCAATTTTGTAAATTTAGGAGTTTTCTGAGTCTTCTAAGTTTCCTTACTTTCTAGGACTTAAGCGTCTCACCTCCTTTCAATAGGGAATGCTTCCATGCTGACAAAATAGTTATACAACACTCCATCCCTTCCTCCAGATTTTTCCATTCTTCTCTGACTACCTTCCATGATGCTCCCTGAGTCTTGGAGGGGTGGAATAGGCATCTGATTATTTCTTCTCCATCTGTGGCATACCATAAGCATACTTTATCACAGTATCAGTCATCTCTTCTTAGGAGCTTAAATAGTTATGAGTCTGCAATATAGCACAAATTTAAAAAAAAAAAGCCTTTTGCTCCATGACACACCCAGAGTTATAGTAACCCTAATCTATGGTTGAAAAAAAAGAATTATTTAGAAATCAATTTTGGCAGGTACACTGCCTCCATTTGACCACCATGAAACCAGAAACTAACAAAAACAAACAAACAAAACAAAATGAAACAACAGCTGATTCCCCACTAGGAGTTATGGCCTCCCCAGCCATCACCATTTGAAGTAACTTACAGTTAACTGTCAGATGTGTAATGTCAAGTGGACCATAAGTCAAATTAGAAAGCAGTTTGTTGAGCTTGTACCATTAATGCTACTATTGTACCCACGTGTATGTATTGCCTAGCATGATGTTACTGTATCAGGCAGGGTCCATGGATGATCAGGACATCAGCTGACAGTTTTCTACTGGTGTCCTGAATGACAACAAACAACACACACATTCACTAAGTTCTGTTATTCTAGAGAACCAAAAACTAATACAGTACCCAAGAGCATTCTTTCTCACTCACACATTGTATCTTCATAGAAATCCATTAACTTCTGATTTCACTGTTCTTCCAAGTGCTTTCAAAGTCTACTCAATGGTTATCAATACACAATGAAACCTTTTACAGATGGTGGGCAGAATCTCTAGAGGTCCAGGGTTATCAATTCCAAGTAGTACCGGTTGGTCTTGAATGGGTAAGCAGATAGTGTAAAGGAAACTTTAGATAGGCCTAATACAGTATGACATGATGCCTTCACTTTTATCAGTTGCTTCGACAGAAGAGCAATGCTGTGTATAGGGACATGAATGACACTATCTCACTTAGGCCTGTAAAGCCTACTGTTACCTTTCATGAACCATGAGCTCCGTATTCTGTAATGTTGTTGCTGCTAGGAGACCATTGCACATCTCTACATCCCAAATGGTTTCTGGGTTTCCAGCCCGTCATAATCTGCCAGTCTCATGCCTAAGGTAGAGTATGTCTTTTGTCAACCATACTTGCCACTGGAAATCTTGGTTCTTTGGGGTCAGAACTGCAGCTTTTACCTGCCCATTGGTCACAACTGGCTGCTGAAAGGGCCCTGAGTTGGAGTTAACAATTTTCATCTTCAATATACTTTCTTTCAGGGGAAAAATGAATACAATGTATTTGGGTAAGACAACATCTCACCCTTTAGATAACATTAATCTTTACTTTTAACTAGAAGAATTTATCATTTATGTGTTCTATAAATTATTGCCCTGGCTTTAAAGGCTTCCTGAAACTCACTAGCATAGCATCTAGCTTCCTGCTATTTTTTTCCCCTTAGTAACTTCAGCTATATACAAATACTGCTACATTTGCTTTCAAGTGACAGGGATAAACCATATTTTTTTTTGTTTTGCCATTTTTCAATCTCTCTTGATTTCATCTGTAGACAAAATTATATTAATCAAACTTATTCATATGTTCCAGACCATCCTCTACCTCATAACGATCCTGTCTCACCATGACGATCAGCAAACTCACTAAACCCCATACCAATCCAGGCATAAACATCACTTCTCAATGCCAAAATTCCCAGTAATGCTTGCCCTTCCCTTGCTGTCTTGAAGTCCCTAGTATTTGTGAGGAGCTCATCCAGTAATAACCAAGTATTTCCCATAGATGATATGAAACAATCCATGGCCTTATTTTCCTGTATTGTCTCAAGTAGCATAGCCTTTGTCTCAAGGACAGATGGGGAGATATATGGCTAAGACACCCAAACTGAACTCACCCACCACCATGTTCAATAGCCTTATGATCCAGCTTGTGAGAGACTATCCTATTGCTTGTGTAAAAGTCTTCCCATTTAAAGAAGTGAGAGAAAATTCTCTAGTTAACATGGTTTCTTTAACTGGGTATCCTGAAGTGTGAATTTTCCTTCCTTGTGTAGTAAAGAACATACTTCAGAACAGTAATCTATCACTTCTACTTCATTCTCTTTCTGTTTACAATTCTCCCCACTAGTTCTAAGATGCTGAAACTCAAGAAAGGCTATATTAGCACAGATCCAATGTGGACTCTCTTGCATCCTTCCTACTGTAAGAAAGGCAAGCCAACATCTCCACCAAATGATTTCCCATTTTCTATTTGTTCTAACTGACACATAACTGATTTGATTAACAGATACTTGTGAGTCACACTATAAAGTTTTGATGCATATGTACACAGTATAATACTGAGTCACAGTAAGGATCATAGATATTATCACTATGAAGATTTCTTTGTGGCAAGAACATATGAAAAATATAAACACTATAAATATTACTGTTCATTGTATTAAACAATGTAAAATAAGTAAGTCCCACAGAAAATTGTAAGAGCGTAAAAGAAGTGGTTTTTGTTTTTGTGAGTGGCCACACTTGAGTGCATGGGTTTAAAGTACAATCAATCTCAACACTGTGTTGATTATTGTAGCAATGATCACATGTACAGGGCAAACAAAAATACACATGATTAGATTGCTGCAAAATCAGGATTATTCACGTGTAGAACAATGGCAAGAAAGAACAGAGGATCACTGGCAAAGAAAGAAAAGTAAAGGCAGCTTTCTTCCTTTTTGAAATGGGAGCAGCACTAGCCCTAGCTCCATGAGGCTGTAAACTGAAAGTAAAGCATGAGAAATACTTCAGCTTCCCTGGTACTCAAGAAGAACCCAACCAACAATTGCCATTGTGGCTGTCATGTTGCCATGGTTCACAAATACCTATGGCAGACAATAAAGGAAGTTGAGTAGGTGGAAGGTGATAAATAATGAGAATGCCGTGGGCTGATGGATGAGATGTTCCGGTGAGAACAAACACAATTGTACTGAGAACTTGAGTAAATAAGACCAAGCTAAACAAGAGTAGAAGGCTCCTACGGAGGCTGATGGGTCAATCACGTGGGAGGAATGGGCAATGTGACCCAATAGCAACACGTTTCAGATGAGCAAGTTGTTTGCATAAAGCAAATGTTATTCTTTCAAAGCTATGAACTTACAACAAGGAGGAGGTTCAGTTCTTTCCTGGGGAGCTTGTTGTGAGAGGGAGGAGAAACAATGATTTCATGCCATGTGAATCGATTTCCTTGCAGGACAGCTTAATTTTCCATAAAAACATAGATGGGAGAGGGGAGCAATTGGTGAACAGTATTTGAATGTAAAGACAATCAATGATCATAGATTTGGGATTCAGAAGATTAGAGTGGTAGAATATAAAAAGACAGCACGTTTCCTCCTGTCTTTTGAGACTAAATTTGAGTTGCAGAGAGATACTAGAGTATGGGGCAAGGATGATCAAAGGCACACAGTACTTTGGCTACCATACATGACAGTGCATCAGAGACACTTTTTTTTTAACTGTAGATACATCCCACACTCATCTTTACATGATGCCATTGGGAGTCTAGGAAATAATGCATGGGTCAAGGTCACTAGTGTTTTACTCAAGCCTGCCTTGTGCTCTTTATGTTTTCTTACTTCATTGCTTTTCATTTTTTGTGCTTTTGTGGACAATTTTCTTGAACAGAGTACTTAATTTCCCCAAACAAGCAAGCAAACAAATAAGAATTGCTTTCTTTATAATCTTTTCATGTTGTACTAAATCATAGTTGCTCAGAGAGAGTTAAATACTCATTAATAATTTTGAAATTGATTCATTAAGTGTTTATCAAAAACTAGCCTTTTAATTTATGTATATATGTATGTATTCACTTATATACAATAATCCAATATCTAATCACAATAAAACAATATATCTTCAAAAAGAAATGTGAGGTAAAGAAAAACACCCATTAAATGAGAAATGAGTGGGTTTTTTTTAATGTTTTCTGTATAGTTGTAGACTCTTTGCTCCTTTTGAGTTTTTACATAGTGAATTTTGATTTCATTTTAAATTGTTTCTTTTTAATTTTTATGCAATGTAATTTGATCATATTCTTTCCCTTCTATGAAGTCTTTCTAAACCCTCCCACCATGTATGTTCTTCTCTCATTAAAAAGAAGACAAAACAAAATAACCCCCCCCCAAAAAAAACTCATCAATCATTACAAAAGAGAACAAAAATAAACAAACAAACCATGAAGTACATTTTGCGTTGATGGACTACTCTTGAGAATGAGGTCTATCCTGAATCATGCCCAGAGTTTGAGCAATAATATTTCATGGAGAATGATCTCTTCAGTACCCAAAGGGTTCTTATCCATCCTTTCAGTGCCAAAGATACTGCCAACAGTTTCGTACAAATACCGTTGCCACTAGGTTCTCAACAAATCATACGCGTTGTTGAATTTGGAAAGAAATGAAAAGGCAATAGAATGTGTAAAGAATGGAAACATCTGTTCTGTCACCGGGTTGTGCTTGATACCAGATTCTGAGCTTATTTATGGGGATGATGATTTTGCTCAAGTCTCAGAAACATTTTGTCTAGACTTTAGTCCCTGGATAGTTCTAATTTAAACCTTTGGAATTGTCTCTTCCACTTCATTTGCACAAACAAATAAGAATTTGGTAAGCATGGCAAATAAATTGGCAAACATAAGTAAAAATTTTATGTAAAAAATATCCCTTTAAAGGATATATCGGTTACATTTCAGAGTAGGGGGTTTCCTCAGATAGCTCATCAAAGAAGACAAACAATAGGAAGCACATGTGGCTACATTGTCAAGATGATCTAGATGATTTTTTCATCTGCTTTTGTGTTCTCTTTTTGTTGATACCAAAGTCTTCCAAATGCCATGTAATTTTTCCTCTTTCAAGAAAGCATGAATAAGACAGCCAACAAACAGAACAATTATCTGCGTCTTAAAAAATGCATTATTTTTCTCTTATTAGAATATAAACAGGCATCTAAAAATAATAATATAAAATAATAGTAAACAAACTAGAATATGACAAAACAAACAAACAAAAGCCAGAAAGAAAAGAGACAAAGAAACACATGTAGATGCAGACACACCCATTCCCACACACAGAAATACAAAAACAAAACCAGAAACTATAATACATATGCAAAAGACCTGTAAGTTTACAACAAGCAAACAAAAAAGCCCTGACAAAGTATTAGGAGACGAGCATCTGCAAAGACACTGTGCAGTTTGTTTTGTGTTTGCCATCTACTGCTGTGCATGGGACCTGCCCTTAACAGTGGTTGGTATACCCCATGAGACGCCATGGGAGAAAATTAATTTTTCATTTGACGATGATGATCAATTGGATATAGCTTTTGGTTTAGTGATGGGGGCTCATGTCCACCTCCACTCTCAGTGTTGGGACCCCATCTGGCTTAGACCTGTTCTGGCTCTGTGCATGATTCAGTCTCTGTTGAGTTTATGTGTGTTGGTCCTGCTGTGCTTACAAAGCCTTGTTTCCTTGGTGTCCTCCATGCCCTTGGGCTGCTTTTCTGAAGGGTTCTCTGAACCCTGAGGGGAGGGATTTGAGGGAGATATCCCATTTATGACTCAGTGTTCCATGGTGTCTTCACATTGTTCAGTTGTGAATCTCTGTATTTATTCCAATTTACTGCAGGAGGAAGTGGAGAGGAGGAGTTGGGGGAAGAGAAACCATCATCAGAATATATTGTAGGAAAATACATTTTCAATAAAAATATAAAATGTATTATCATTAATTCTTAAGTAAAATATAATTGCAGACCTTTCCCTCTTCTCCCTCTGAACCTTCCTATGTCTGCTCCTGTATTCCCCTTCACATGATCTCATATCAATGACCTCTTTTTTCTTTGATTAGTATTGTTACATACATGCATATAGATAAATGCAAAAGTATATAAATAGAATCTCCTATGTCTGTTTAGCGTGGCTTGGATGTAAATGATTCCAGGATTGTACTCTGTATTGGATAACCAATCAGGGAACTCATTCCTGGGAAATTATAATTCTCCTCTTCTCAACACTCATTAGTTGTTTGTAGTTCTTTGTCTTGCCTTGGAACCCAGTAAGACTTTCCCCTTTCAGGTTAACATGAGCAGTACTGCCTTGCTTATAAATTTTTAATTAAATATTCCATTATTCTTTGTGCATATATTATGTATGATGTGATGGATCATCTATGTTTCTGTTGCTAACATGCAATGAACAAAGATTGTTAAGTATTGGACACTATATATTTAAAAAGCAAAAAAAAAAATCAAACTAGATCCCTTGTGACTGACCACTTGATACATAACTAAGGTCCGTGGAATCCCAGGCCTTCCCTGCAACTGCTTCAGCTATTTCTTCTAGCATCTGCATTCCTTTGAGACCCTCCTCCAACCTACAAAATTAGACCAATATTCCTTACAAACACAGATATGAGAATTCTCAGTAAAATATTTGCAACAATATTTGAAGAACACATCACAAGTGTTGTCCAGCATGATCAAGCTGACTTCATCACAGAGATTCAGGTATAGTTTAACATATCAATAAACATAAGCAATCAGACCAAACAAGTTGACTCACAGAGATTCAGGTATAGTTTAGTATATCAATAAACATAAACAATCAGACTAAAAGACAAAAACTACATCTCTTTAGAAGCAGAAACAACATTTGACAAAAATCTAACATTCCTTCATGATAAAAAACCCTGGAAAGACTAGGGATACAATGGATACAATTCACCATAATAAAGGCAATTACAGTCAGCTCAAAGCCAACATCATTCTTTTTTCTATTTTTATTTTTATTATTAAGAAATTTTCTATTCAGTTTTACACACCAACCACAGATTCCCCTATCCTTCCTCCTCCTGACCCCCAGTCTTCTCCCACAACCCATCCCCCATTTCTACCTCCTCCAAGTCAAGGTATCCCACAGGGAGTCAACAGAGGACCAACATCATTCTTAAAGGACAGGAACAATAAGTATTTATGCTACAATTAGCAACAAGACAAGGATGTCCACTCTTTCCATATCTACTCAATAAAGTATTTGAAGACATAGATAGAGCAATTAAACAACTAGAAGAGATCAGGGGGTATAAATGGAAGAATTCAGCATAACTTTACTTTCAGATTATATGTTTTATTCATAAAATACTCTAAAGACACCACCAGTAGACTTGGACAGCTGATAAAAGCCTACAGCAATGTTTCAGGATATAAAATTAACAGTAGCCTTCCTGTATGATTCAATCATACTAAGAAAGAACTCAAGGAAATAGGACCTTTCATAATTGCCTCCATAAAATACCTTGGGATAAATCTAATCATGTAAGTAAAAGATGTGTATAATAGAGAGTTTAAGACATTGAAGAATACAACAGGAGATGGAAAGACATTCCACACTCATCGGTAAGTTGGATTAATACTGGGCATCCTACCAATAGCCATCTACAGATTCAGTGCAATCCCATCAACATTTCAACATAATTCTTTACAGACACTGAAAAAAATCTTTAACTTCATATGGAAAAACACACATGAAAATAGAATAGGTAAAATTATTGTTAATGAAAAAAATAACTGCTCGAATTATCACCATCCCAGATTTTAAGGTGGGTTGCAGAAATACAGTAATAAAAATAGTACGGTAGTTGCATTAAAAGAGGCACATTGATCGGTGAAATAGAATTGAAGACCCAGACAAAATTCCACATATCTAAGATATCTAATGTCATCTGATTTTTGAAATAGCCAAAGTTAGACATTAGAGAAAAGACAGCATCTTCAACAAATGATGCCAATCAAACTGAATGGCTTCATGTAGAAGAATGAAAATAGATCTATACTTACTACCCTGAAAAAAACAGAACTCTAAATGGATCAAAGACTTTGGCATAAGACAAGATACCCTTAATCTGGTAGATATAAAGTAGAGAATAGGCTTGAATTCACTGGTACAGGGACAAGACTTTCTGAATAGGGTGTGGATAGCATAGGCACTAAGAACAATTAGTAAATGGGACTTCATGGAACTAAAAACCTTTTGTACAGCAAAGGACACCATCAGGTGAGTAAAGTGGATGCTTACAAAACAATAAAATTTTTTACAAGTTATACATCAGAAAGAGGATTAATATTTAGAATATACAAAGAACTAAAAAAAAATCTGAATGTCAAGGGGAAACAACCCAATTAAAAAATGGGGAATAGGTCAGTTCGGGCTATTTCTCGACTATTGTCAGCAGTCTATTGTGGGGGCATCTTTGTGGATTTCTGTGGGCCTCTCTAGACATACCCTGGTGATAGGATGGCTAAACACCCTAATTGTAGTGCTAGAAACCCCATCCAGTGACTGAGGGAACTGGATGCAGATATCCACGGTCAGGCCCCGGGTGGAGCTCCAGGAGTCCAATTGGCAAGAAGGAGGAGGGTTTATGTGAGCAAGAGTTGTTGGGACCAGGGATGGATGGAATACAGGGACGAGTGGCCAAATGAATGGAAACACATGAACTGTGAACCAATGGCTGAGGGGCCCCCAACTGGATCAGGCCCACTGAATGGGTGAGACAGTTGATTGGCTTGATCTGTTTGGGAAGCATCCAGGCAGTTGGACCGGGTCCTGTGCTCAGTGCATGAATTGGCTGTTTGAAACCTGGGGCTTAGCAGAGACGCTTGGCTCAGCCTGGGAGGAGGGGACTATACCTGCCTGGACTGAGTCTACCAGGTTGATCTCAATCCTCGGGGGTGTCTTTGCCCTGGAGGAGATGGAAATGGAGGGGGGGGGGAGGGGGAGGGGCAGGAGGGGGGAGAACGGAGGAATCTATGGCTGATATGTGAAGTTGAATTATATTGTAAAATAAAATAAAATAAATTCAAAAAATGGGGAATAGAACAAAATAGAGTTCTCAAAAGGAGAAACATCCTTAGCCATCAGAAAAATGAAAATCAAAACTACTTTGTGATTTCATCTTACCATAGTCAGAATGGTCAAGTAAATAAAACCAATGGCATCAGATTCTGGTGAGGACATGGTGAAAGGGGAGAATTATTCATTGCTGTTGTGAGGGCACCCTGGAATAGCTAATATGAAAATGGGTGTAGAGATTCTTCAAAGAGCTGAAAATAGGTCTACCATAAGATCCAGCTATCCTCCTTTTGGGCATTTACACAAAGGAATATATGCTTTTCTACAGAAACACTTGCTCATCCATGTTCATTACAACACTATTCATAATAGCCAGAAATTTGAAACAGCTTGGATGTCTATAAACTAATTAAATGTATAATAAAAATGTGACACAATTAAACAACTGGTATATTATTCAGCTGTTAAGAGAAACGAAATAATGAAAATTTCATATAAGCAAATAAAGCTAAAAACATTCATCCTGAGTGAGGCAACCCAGAGACGAAAACAGCTGTTGCGTATAGGTGGAAGTTAACTTTTAAGCTTTAGATAAATGTGTATCAGTCTGTATAACCACAGACAGATGTTAGGTAGCTAGAAAGGGACCAGGTGGATAATTGTGGGATGACTCACCCCTAACAGACTTGAGGGCCAGCTGGCCCAAACAAGTAAAAAAGATACTTTCTGAAAGCCAACCTGGGTCTGTCTAAGGGCCTTAGCAACAACCGCTGAAACATGATCTGGAGATGACCTGGACCAATAGAGGCAGCCATGTCACACCAACCAATGTATATTCATCAGACCTCCCCCCAGGGAGGGGTGAAGGGTATATAAGGCTTTCTCCCTCCTGAATAAACTGAGCTTGTTGTTTCAACAATCTTCCAGAGTCTTTGTCATTGACTCTGCACCTACTTGGCCTTCTCCCCCAAAGGGAACAAAAGCATAGGACCCTGCTACAGATAATGTTATCAAGAGATGAATGAGGAACTAGAACAGAGGGATTAAATGGAGAGGGTTATAGAAGGAAAGAGTAAAAGAGGGGGTATGGGGAGGAACCGCTAACACTAAAGAGTTTTTGAAAAGCCATATAAAAACCTAATACTGTGGGAGCTTCCTAAATATACATACATATATGAATGGAATTTAAATGGACTCACATAATGGGGAAAACAATGCCTTAGCTAGACATTTTATGCCACCACATAAAACTTTCTATTACCAGGAATGGCTTGTATTTTGGTGAATCATTGGCCAAAAAAGTCTGATGGACACAGGTAACCCTCTACAACCCCATGGTAAGTTGCTGTTGCAGAAGACACTACATACTTACCTTGCTGTACATGCAAAAGTTGAGCTGGTACCCAAATAGAAGCTTCCCCTCTATTTACTTGTATTCATGGTCCTGGAAGGTACAATGCACATGCTGCTGGAGGAGAAAAGTCATCATAAACACCACCAGCTACAAAGCCTGCAACCTACAAGAGTGATGTACCTGCAAGATATACACAGATGCTCTGGGAGTAATCAACCAGTTTTTGATTGGATACACGACCCACTCCATGATCTGGAATCCATACCTGACTTGGTAAAGAGGCAAAGAACCTAAGACTAGATAGATCTAAGGGCTAACCTACTACTATTATTCTGCTAAAGCAACACAGCAGTAAAATGACTCCTAGTAACCTCTGGCTATATACATGGATCAGAGCATCATTCATCCTTTGTTGAAGCAACTCCTTCTTTCAGTAGCTGGTATTTAGCACAGACCCCACATTTGGACAATATGCAGAGAATGAGACTACAAAGCACTCAGATCTACATGGGGTGTCTTTATCAAATCCCTCAAGCATCTACTGTGATGCACAAGACCTATACAAGTTCAAACCAGACAAAATCCCAGCACAGAGAAAATGTGGACACAAAGCCCTATTCCTAACCAAGAAGCTATTTTTCAATACATACTCTCTAGGGACAGAAAAATTTGTTTTATTCAATAGTGTCACTGGTATATCAACCACATTCCAGTTCAGGCCCTGTGCAAAGGAGTAGTTGACCAACACGAAATATATTCCATGTTTTTTGGTGAGCTTTTGTTTTGTTTTGGTTTGGTTTTGACATTCTTTAAAACTTTTTTATTGTTTTTTTGTGGCTTTCACATGATGCATTTGGATTCCATTCACTTCCCTGGTCCTTCATAATCGCTTTCTGCCTTTGCAAACTTTCCCTCAAAATATAGTAAAAATTCAAGAGAAAAGAAGAACAAAAAAAATAAGAAAAGAAAAAGAAAATCTTATTGTGGGAGCTGCAGTGTGACAGAGTATACCACTTAGGTGTTCATTGCAATGAGTCAGTAGTATGGCTCAAGGCCTCCGATTTCTGCTACATTATCAGTGTTGGACCCTCACAAGGACTCCTCTTGGATATCCTGTTGTTGCCCTGTGTCATGGAGACCAGCCCCTTCATGTGTTCCAGCAGATTATAGATGAAGTGGATGTTGGGGCAGGCCAACTCATAGCCCTGGTTCTGGGTCTGAGTGGCTATAGGGTGGGTCAGCCCGCCAGCTCTTGCTCATCCTCACCACCAGGGTGAGGTCTCCAGCACTACCCTGGCAAGTTCACCCTATGAAGCAATCAGCAAGGGATGGGGCCGGTTCTTCTACTTTCAACACTTCAGGGCCAGCTCCCAAGCACTTACACTACCATGACCAGCTCTATTGCTTTGGCCAGGTGAAGTGCAGGGCCTACTTTCTCCATTGCTGTGGCTGATGAGGGGAAGGTTTAGCTTTCCTGCTCTCATGACCTCAGGACCAGCTCTCCTACCTACCATAGGCATCAAGGAGTAGGTTGGGGAGGGCATCATTTCCTTACCCACACTATCACCTGGCAGACAAGGGAGATAGGACTACCTCTCCCACTCTCATGCCCTCAGGGTTAGCTTACTGGTACCCTCATGAACAGGATCAGCTCTATTGTGCTGCCCAGGCGAGATGCAGGACCTGCTCTCCTGAGTGCTGCAGCTGGTGAGGAGCAGGCCCAGTTCTTCCTTGTGTTGCAGACAGTGATGTTGGGGGCCAACTCTGTGCAGTCCTATCCTCTTGGCCACCGGTGGTAATAGGGGCCATGGACATCAACATGGACAGCAGCCACAGAAGGGCCACAGACCCCAGACTTCACAGTGGCCCCTGGTGGCAAGTAGGCTACCCACCTCAGCCTGCTCCAAACTGCCTTTTCCTCTTTAGATCTGCCTCTCCACAGGACATGAACTATTCTGTCTGTCTGTCTCTCTCCCATACCCCACCATATATTTGCTCACCATGATAGTGTCCAACTGCCTGGTGCTACAAGGCTCCTGGTTGGCCCGTGTTTTTTTTTTTTTTTTTTTTTTCTGGCTGCCCAGAGCAGGCCGCCCTGGGCAGGCATGTGGGTTTCCTTCTTCTGCTAAGTCATAATGGCCAGTTTGTTTTGATTTTCATTTGGTGAAGGAGAGAGAGTGTAGAGGAGAGAGAGTGAACATGAGAGGTAGGTAGGTAGATGATAGATAGATGATAGATGATAGATAGATAGATAGATAGATAGATGATAGATAGATTAGATAGATTGACAGATGATAGATGATAGATAGATAGATAGATAGATGATAGATAGATAGATTGACAGATGATAGATAGATAGATAGATAGATGATAGATAGATAGATAGATTAGATAGATTGACAGATGATAGATGATAGATAGATGATAGATAGATAGATAGATAGATAGATAGATAGATAGATAGATAGATGATAGATAGATAGATATATAGATGATAGATAGATATATAGATAGATAGATAGATTGACAGATGATAGATGATAGATAGATAGATTAGATAGACAGATGATAGATTATAGATAGATAGATAGATAGATAGATAGATAGATGATAGATAGATAGATAGATGACAGATAGATGATAGTGAAATTGGATGGACAGGTTGAAGAGAGTCTGAGGAAAACAAAGAATATGATCACAAAGTACTGAGTGAAAATAATTTTTTAAATAAAATCATTTTTAATGTTTAAAATTGGAAGAAAAAATGTTCAAATTAAAGAATGCTGTTTTAAAAACATTGTTTAAACCCAGACTTGTCAACAAAGTGGTATTTTAAGCAAAACTGTAGTAAATATTCACTGAACACTTCAAATTATAAACAGTCACTTAACAAAACAAATAAACTATGTAACTTCATCTCTTTCCAGCCTTGTGAAATTATCATACTGAAGAATACTTGAGGTGGCAATAAGCCACATAGTTCATATTCTATTGCTCCTGAATAACCCACACCTTATTCTGTGGTAGAAAGGATAAGAAAAGCATGTTTCCTCTACTGACATTCAGTCAATTTTCTTGCATTTCAGGGCTTAAAATCTGCGTTAAAAGCTTAATAAAAATGTCTATAACTGAGTGATGATTTTGGTGAGTTTGAGTTAAAGGTACCATGATGAAGTAGTGTGAACATTTGATTTTCTTTACTCGGTGACTATTTAAATGGATTTTTAACTGCTGAATAGCTTTGAAAAAAAACTGAGATTCTTCATTTTCGAGAACAAAGTGCTCTTTCTCCACTTTAGCAGATGCTCACACAATTGAAAAGCAAAGCCATCCAGATGAGCATTTAGCAGCAGAGGGAATTATTTTGTAATTATTGCAGACTTGCTATTTATTAAAATATGCAATTATACTTGAGAATGACTTTTTGAAAGCACTGCTGACATTATTATGGATGAGACTAAAGGGGAAAGAACTTTGGGAGATTGAAAATGAAATTGCTCATCAACTTTCTTTCTAGAATGTGCTTACATGCAGAGCAACCTTCCTCAACCCTGTCTCTCTTTGCCTGGGATTGTAGTACCCATTTTACAGTGAGAAGAGCTGTGGATAAAACAGATGCAGTCACTTTTCCAAAGCCACGCAGTCAGCAGAGCTGGTGTCCTCAGTGATGTTCTGACTCCCAGTAACCTTGTTTCATCATCATCAAACCCATCTCCAGTCTACATACACTGCCCATAAAGACACACTGTTACAACACCTGCAGTGCTAGAGAATCCTCTGAAATAAAGTGTACAGATGACAGTTCCATCACCTAAGTGGTAGATACATGCAAGGCTAGGGGCACCTTTTGTGTGTTACCCAAGCTATTCCTCAGGCCTGCAGACAAGAATGCAAGCACTGCTCTGCACCAGAGAAAGAAGGTCTGCCCTATGTCAACCTGTCTGTTCCTTACACTTTCTGCCTGACAGTATTTACTGGAAAATGACCTTTTCCAGGAATATAACATGCCTTTCTTGGTGATAAGAAATTCAACATTTACCCTGGTTGTTTCACTTATCATTTCAAGGAAAGTTACAACATTGGCCTGGGTCCACAAGATCTGGGTCTCCTCAGGTATTTTCAATAATTAATAATAATAACAATAGTTAAAATAACAACAAAGTAAAAACAATAAGAAGCAAATGACAACAAAATCCCATGCCCAATAAAAACAAAATACCATAAAGTTTCTGAATTGCTCATGTATCCATTCACTTTTCTAAGTATATATTTGAAATTTCCTATATATAAAAAAGACATAAAGATATTGAGAGGACTGTGGACTTAGGTCAGGTGGTGAGTTGCTTGCCTCGCATGCACAAAGCCCAAATTTGATCCTGAATGTGGCAGAAAACTGAGTGTGATAGCACAGTCTACCTTGGGCCACATAGCTGGTCTGGGGTCAGCCTTGGATGCATAGAACCTTGACTCAATTAATGAATGGATGAACGAATGAATGAATGGATTAGTAGGGACACAATTTTTGCTCTCAATAAAACTCCACATCTTCCATACAGGCTGTCCCCACCTAAGTGATGGAGCAGCCACTGTGGCCAATTATTTATGTCTCATCTGGTCTGGCTGGTCTTTTGGTGCTATATGATACCAAGTAGGGGTCTGTTTCCTGTTATGTGTTTTTTAGTCTGCAGGGAGTGTAACTACTAAACTTAAATGCTGGAAACAGGTAGAAGGTTTTTCATTCCAAGTGGCCTCAGACTCACCACCTGGGCTCGCAAGCCAGGTGTCTATAAACTTCTCATGAAAATTCAAAGGCTTCAAGTGGAAATATTCCTAAGGTCACATATAGAAACATTAACCTTTGCCTCTACCCTTTGAAATATCTCTCTTACTCATAAATAAATGATGATTGGTTTATTGTCAATTTTTTAAGGTTCTTAAGAAACAGAAGCATATGCCTTTTGATTCTGTTGTGTTCTGGGTACTTGTCAAAAGTACCTGGAACAGTGGTGGTTAATATCTGGGGTACAAATGACTGAATGAAATCAGCATAAAGGTATTAACATACAGTAATTTCTCTCTGTTGTAGTTTTTCTTTTGGTGCTTCAGTTCTGTGTTTGGAACATGGTTGGAAATAATAAATGGAAAAGTCAGCCAGGTGTAATGGGACATTCCTTTAATCCCCAAACTTGGAAGGTTGATGCAGGTGAAAGTCTCTATGATTTTGAGGACAGCCTGTTTTTACGTGGTGAGTTTGAGGAGAGACAGAGCTACAAAGTGAGACACTGTCTCAAACAATAAAAATCAATCAATCAATCAATCAATCAATAAGAAAAAAACTGGAAAACTCTGGAATGCTCCTCAGGGGGAAGTATTTCATGACTACTTATGAAAAAAGACATGAACATGACTTCACACCTGGGATTTATAGTCTTAGAAATAATCAGGAATGTATCCATTTTCAAATACTGGCAGCCATTGCCAATAATTTTGACAGGATATTTCTTCAATCTATTAACCTGTGTAGAATCACAATGACCAGGACTTACCTTAAAAATGTGGTTATATGTTATGGTTTTGAAATCTCAATAGTTGAAATAAGAAGTGCTTTTGGTGTGTCTAGCCTACTGCACACTCTATTATTAATTATGGTGATTTATTACAGAGAGTATATGCTTCTCCATTTGGAGTTCTCCTCCTCAGACATTTGAGAAGTGAAAATTAACTTTCAACTTTTAATCTTTCAATTCACTTATACAGCATAAGAAAATTAAAGTTTCACACACAAACAGTGGGGTCTTGAAAAGAATCCCCAATGCAAAGTGGGGCTACAATAGTAGCAGAAGATATAGCAATAGCTACTGATTGCCCTCTGAGAACTGTCACTGTGGGTAGAATGAACCTCTTCTAAGTTTGCCTTGATAAACATGTCACCATTTTCAAAGCTATATGCCAAGCTTGTATTGTTTTAACAGTTCATTTTATTTATCCCTAAAGGTAAATTTGGAAGTAGATATTAGCACCTGATACTATGAATACTGTGACTCCAACAATATTAACTGATTTCTCTCAAGTTAAAGATATATTTGGTGCACAAGGTCCCTGCATTCTGATTGACACATTCAGAAGTGGGTTTTAACATGAAGATTCTCAGCACTTTGCTTTCTGTACCTTTACAGCCCTGAGTAACCAGTACTTGACCCATTGATTCTGGAAGCACTCAATTATCTGGCACTGGAAAAGATAAAATACATTTCCTGGGGACAGGGCTCATATAAGTGGCTTTACAAAGTCTTGGAACAGAAGTTATATTCATCTGTATAGCATTTGTTAAAGCAGCTTTGGTTGGAAGACAAGGATCCAGAGAGAAGATGGGAAGATTAATAGTTCAAATGACTTATTTTGGCATTTTAATTAGTAACAAAATACTCTGGTTTCTTGGATGTCATCCCTGCCGCAATCTGACAACTAAGGGTTCTTATTATTTTATAGCCCTTGGATAACACCTATTTAGTGACATTTTATGAGACTTCCTTAGAAAATTCTGTATATAAAATCTGCCAAGAACCTTCAACAGGCTCAATAAATATGGGAACAAATACTAGCCTTAGACAAAAGAACTAAATTTGAGCTGCTTCCCTGCAAAAAGAAATCACAACTTATATCCAATGAAGTTCACTGTCTGTAACATAAATGAAATACATTAGTACTCCCAGGGAAATATAACTGATCTACAAAATGATTCATAGATTATAACTTAGACTTATCCAAACAGGAAAATCTGACTCATACTCAGGAAAACAATACTTTCCAGGTATCAACCCTGAAAGATCCCAGATGTTTTACTGAGTATACAAAGAGAGTTTTAATGATGTTACAACAGAGCTCAGTCAGAGAAAGTTGGATCTCTTCACAATGAAAGGAAAAGCCAGGAATCTGTGCATCAGGCAAGAAGCTATAAAAGAAAACTAAATGTGCCAGGCGGTGGTGGCGCACGCCTTTAATCCCAGCACTCAGGAGGCAGAGCTAGGCGGATCTCTGTGAGTTTGAGGCCAGCCTGGGCTACCAAGTGAGTTCCAGGAAAGGCGCAAAACTACACAGAGAAACCCTGTCTCGAAAAAAACAAAAAAAAAAAGAAAGAAAAAAGAAAACTAAATGAAAATTCTTGAACTTAATGATATTATAGACAAACCCCAATAACAATTATTGCATGGGTAATTAGGTGAAAACCCCATAGACACAATGGTTTGTAAATAGAATAAGTAAAAATAAACAGTAAAAACATTTTGAAGAAAATTGAATATTCATGGATTTGAAAAAAATATTTCACAGAGGCTACAGAGGGCAATCACAATGCATAAAAGAGAGCCACCTAAATGGCTACTGATTTTCCAGCAGAAATTAAAATATAGGATTCAGAAGAGAAAAAAGTGTCAAATACAGTTTCATGATAAGGTTTTGGGTCAAGAAACCTATATAGCCAATGAAATATTCTTTAAAAATTACATTAATCTTCTCAGGCTGCCATAACAATGTACTTCACATTGGATGCAATGAACAATAGACATTTATTTTTCATGAATATGGAAGCTAGACTTTCAAGATTAATGCTTGAGCACTGTTGGTCGGGGCGCTCAGCTGGGACTACAGGCAGTTGCCTCCTCATTGTGTTCTGACATGGCCTCATTTCCTGCAGGTGCTTGACGATGACTCTTGTTATAAGGATACTAACCTCATTGCACGAAGAACCTACTCTTACAGCCACATTTCACATGATTTACTTCCTTTCTCAAAACACAGCCACATGAGGAGTCAAGGAAGCAACATCTATATTTGTGGGGGGCATAAAGGCTCAGCCATAAAATTAATGAAGACAAAGTGTTCTTTCGTAATAGTTATGTGGAAAATTTATCACCAGCAGATTGACACTGTAAGAAATGCCTTCAGAGTTTGTTGAAAAGGACATAGCACATCAGAAAAGTGAATTCTATATTCTTCAGGAAGACTAAAGTGTATCACATATAGCAAGTATCTGACAAAACACAGTTATTTTTTTCTTTTATCTTCTTTTAAGGGGAGGTGCCAAAAGCAAAAAATTAAAATTCTGTGTATAAATGAAATGCACGAGGTAATTATAACATGAAGAATGTGGCCATGTAAGTGGGGTCATGTGTTTTCGTGGTCCCTGTATTTTGTTTGCCTGCTGAAAAAATCAAGGGCACTTTGTAGAAAAAATTAGAAATATATTAACATATATTAGCTTTCTCTATGACCAAAGTGTCCAAAATCGACCTAAACTCATCTCTGTCACTCCAGTTTGTGATAAGTTCAGCATCGTCTTCCATCTGTAATATTTATACCTTTTTCCCCCAAGAAGAAATATATCCGTTCATGTGACCAGAAGTCTTTTTGCCTGATTATTCTCAGATATACTTATTAGTTGTTCTAATCCTGCAAGGTGGTAGCACCTTTCATCATCCCAGCCACATCTGCTGACATCTTCCTGTGTGCCTGACTTTGCTCTACATTCTAAAATCAGCTTTATGGCCAAAATGAAAATTAACATCTCTTGCCTCTTTGAACTTATTATCAAAATCTAAGCCTTCCCTAAATCTTCAGGCATATAATACTTTTAATATGCTTTTTCTTTCATATATAGATACATTTTATTTTCATTATATCCACATCTCACTTTCCTTTTCCAGCTTCATGGACGTGTGTGTGTGTGTGTGTGTGTGTGTGTGTGTATACTACTGAGTCCACTTAGTGTTTCCCACATGCATATGGGTGTTACATTATTCATTGCAGCATGGGCAATCTAACAAGGGCTCAACCACTAAGAAAAACTCACTTTCCCTTGCGAATAAAGCTGTGGATTGCCCGTTGCTTATCAGTTAGGTGTGGGATCATGTGAGCCTACCCCATTCTCGCTGAAATACAGACCCGTCGGTTGAAAACTGAGAGGGTACTAGGATAAAAATTGCTGAAGCTGCTGGCCGACTTCACGGTAGTACTGTTGTGTCCTCTACACGTTAGACAAGAAATATTTTGATCTATTTTTTTCTCCTAGACATATAACTTTGTAGCCCAAACAAAAGTAACACAGAGTTTTTCTGCCTCTGGTCCACAACTAATTTTAAAACAAACTGAAAACAACCCAAGCAACAAATCTTCAATGAATGAAGATGTTTAACAAAATAAGTTGATTTAACAGACCTGCCCCTCTGCCCCTGCAATGACCATATATATAGAAGGCACTGTTGTAGGCCCTGAAAATCCAACTAAAAGCAAAACTGACCTAACCTGTGCCCCATGAAATGCTAAAATAAATGTAGTGTAGCTAAAGTTTTCCTGTGTCCTACCTGGCCCGTGGTCAGAACAAATCTCTCTCACCTGCCAGTCCTGCAGTCGCTTGGACACAAGTAAACACACACAGGCTTATATTATTTATGAACATTGTGGCCATTAGCTCAAGCTTATTACCAACTAGCTCTTATACTTAACCCATAATTCTTATTTATGATTAGCCACGTGGCTTGGTACCTTTTCTCAGTTCTGTCTTCACATCTTGCTTCCTCTGTGTCTGGCTGGTGACTCCTGACTCAGCCTTCCTCTTCTCAGCATTCTCCTTGTCTGCTCATTCCACCTATACTTCCTGTCTGGCTACTGGCCAATCAGCATTTTATTTATCAAACAATCAGAGCAACACATTCACAGCATACAGAGCAGCATCACTCTTCAATGTAGTAAACAAGAAAATAAATAAAAAGCCTTACTATGTATTATGAAGTACTTGGAGGTAATACCACATGCTATCTTCCTAGAAAACATCAAATGGGCTCTCTGCCAAGTCAGGTAGTTCCAAAAGTCATTTATATGAAATTTACTGTAGAACAGACATGGCTCTTGTTTCTATACATGAATATTTGACCTAGTATGTGACTTAGGTGAGGGATCCATTTAATATTCATCAATATTTGGGAAAAAGGGATTTCTAGTTTAAGAGATGGCAGGGAAGAAATGGGCATGTTTGAGAAACTGAAGGCTCATGGTTAGGCAGGATCACACCGGACTTTGTGGGAGAGCAGTGGGAATCAGAGAAAGGGTCTGTAAGTGATGAGCTCCTGATAGGGTAGGCGATACCAAGTGGTCAGTCCTGAAACACACACATGTAAGCATCTCTGGAAGGACTCAGCAGGCTGTATATGTATGTTGAATTGTTTATATGTGTATGTAACAACAATGATTAAAGAAGAGAGGGGCATTGAACTTGGGAGGGAAGGTGGTCAGACCTCTTGTAGATGAGAGAAGGAGGGAGAATGATGTAATAATATTGTAGTAGCAAAACATACCATTTGCCTAGACAGTCATTTTGAAACTGAGTCTGGGCACATAGAGAGAATGGACCAAAGAAAACAGGAGGTCAATGGCAGTGGCTAGTGTAGGAACTACTGCTCTGATCCAAAGAGTTGATAATGCTTCTTGGAACAGAGTGTATGTGGGGAAGTTTCAGACTGACTGATGCCCGTTCTTCCTCTGAGCATCACAGGAGTGCTGTTTACTGCCATCCTTGTACCATAAACCCACATTCCCATTTTAGACTCCTTGGTAGTGCAAAATAAATCTCCCTCATCTCTGTTTTCCACCTGGGTTCTCAGTGTTTTATCATCATATTTTATTTTGTATGTAGCAAGTAGCTAATGATTATTTGCAAAAAAAAAAAGTCAGTGTTCTCTGTGCACAGTCCTACTTTTATCTGTGGGTGTACACAATATATTTGGATATAATTTCATAAAAAATAGTTGTGCTTCAAGATTTAGATTGTATAAGTTTTTTAAAAAGAAAAACTTGGCTTGATTTGTCTTTTCTCTTGTAGTACTGCCAAGGGTGCAGTTTATATCTCCTTTGAGCTAAATCAGTGAAAACAAAGCTTAAAGCAATTTTTAACAGGGGGGGATATATTTCTAACAATCTCATAACTAAAAAAAAATAACTGATCCTATTCACTTTACTCTTTAAAGTGGGGTGGGTCTGGGGAAGAAATGATAGAGATCGAATGTAAAAACAAAAACTAAAACAAAACAACTTGATTCATCCAAGGTCCCAATCTTTCCATTGCGACAAAGTTCTTGGAATATGATAAAAAAAAAAGAAGAAATGGAAGCCGCCATCAGAATCCCTTTTTCTTTTGAGAGAAAGCTTCTGCAGTTTGACACCAAAGTCCTAAAAGTGACATAAATCTTTTTGGATTTTGAAAAGAAAAAACATTTCAGGAAAACATTGCCTGAGGAAGACTTATGAATATGTCTAATACATCCTTGGCAAGAAAACCCTGCATAACATATTGAGGGAAGGGAAAGAGGAGAACAGCAGAGGTCACAGCTAATCCTCTCTATCTAGCACATGTCTCTTCTTTACTGATCATAACTTCTGATCACATTTCCTACCCACCTGTCAGTAAACCTATCATCAGTGCAGTAAGGTTACTTTATTCTGTATGGTAAATATTAGTTCATTTCATGTACACACATCACTCCCAAATTACATAAACCTCATACCATTGCAATGCACTCACATTTAATTTTATTCAAAAAGTGGAGCTTCGGCAAAGCATGCAATTCACAGGAAATATTCATGAGATACCTAACCCTCTGAAGAGCACTCCAGAAAAAGACACACCATAAGGATGTGAGCTAACTCTTGGCTGAAGGGAACAGGCAGGAAGGAAATATTTATTAGATGCTGGTGTGAAGAAATTTGGCCAGCAGCAGCTGAAACCAACTCCACCAAGGGAGTTAAATTGTTTTATTACAGTTTTGCTTCCATCGCCCATCAAAATCCTTTGCTCGCACCCATGAACACTGACCATGGTTCTTTGAGGGTAGCAACTTCCTGTGAAGTTAGTTACACCAAAATGACTTTCCTTCTTACTTTTTAGACATTGATTACCAAACCTATTCTGGCTAGCTGGGCATGCTTTTTCATATTCAGTCTCAGAGCATGGTTTCTCTCCATGTGTGGACCTGCTAAAGCTTTTGATGTTATTTGTAATGTGTGTTGCACTCACATAATTGCCAAGTTTAAGTGACACTTCTCTCATCCAAATTTAGTAATGGACATTTGATATATTTTGTTGAGTAAATCAATAAGATGAGTTATGGCTTGGACTCTTAGCAAGATAGATACATAGACTGAGAGTAAGTGATAGCTAGACAGATGATTGATAATAGATATAAACAGATAGTTTATAGAGATACATCTCCTCCAGAAGTTAATTTTTTATTGTGACTTTTATTATTATTTTGACTTTTGTTCTCTCTCTCTGCATGTATGTGTGTGCAAGTCTGTGTGTGTGTATGTGTGTGAGTGTGATGCATTGTGGTAGGTAAGCATATGTCTTAGCACATGTATGGAGGTCAGAGGACAACTTTCTGGAGTGTCTTCGTTCCTTCCACCTTTATGTGGGTTCTGAAGATGAACTCTGTAGCAGGAATCTTAAAAGTTCTTATTAATAAAATCAAATCTGAGCCAGGTATTGGGGTGAACTGGAAGATCAGAGAACCAGAATGAGCCACAGCTACCTCACCTCGCCAGATCCTCAGCTGGTCTTGTTTCCTCAGACTGGAAGCTTCTGTGTCCTCATCCCAATGGCTCTCAGCTGAACTGATGCTCGAAAGCCTGAAGCTTAACCAGCTAAATGCTTAACCAGCCAAATGCTTCTAGTTTCTGGTCCTCACGCCTTATATACCTTTCTGCTTTCTACCACCACTTCCTGGGATTAAAGGCTCGATTTCTGGGATTAAAGGTGTGTGTCACCTAGCCTGGCCATTTCCAATGTGGCCTTGAACTCACAGAGATCCAGAGGGATTTCTACCTCTGGAGTGCTAGGATTAAAGGTGTGAGTGCCACCATTTTCTAGCCTTTGTATCTAGTGGCTGTTCTGTCTCTGACCCCAGATAAGTTTATTAGGGTGCACAATATTTTGGGGAACACAATACCACCACAGAACTCACATTGTCAGGCTTCCAAGAAAAGTGGCTTTGGCCTCTGAGTCATTTCAGTGGCTACCAAAGGTTTTCTTAAGTCTTTTTCTGTCTTATAGTTAACTATAAAGAGAACTTCTACAATAAGTTGGGGCAGAACTTATTGGGTTAGACATAGAAAGCTTGGAGGTGCAAGTTAGACTGTACAAACTCCATAACCTTTATTCTAATGGAGCACCATGTTAAGTCTTTTAAACATGTATTTACTTGTTTGTTCATTTATTCATGTGGATGGGAGGGTGCATGCCCTGATGTGTATGGCTGTCAGAGGACTTGGAGAAGTTATTTCTTTTTTTCTGCCATGCGAGTTGCTGGGATCAGACTGAGGCTGTCAGGCTTGGTAGCAAATGCTGAGCTGTTGGCTGTCTTCCTGACCTTGAAATACCATGCTAAAAATACAGAAAACATGGTTTTCTCTCTACCTGAATGCTGCGAGGAAATCCTTCATATGGATTTGTGAAAGGACTTTAGCAAATCAGAGAGAGGCAAGCTAGCAAAAACCTACAATACTCTGCTTATAAGCGTGATGGGTGATTGTGATACTCAGAAGACCAGGATGATGGTAGGGTGGGGGATTTAAGATGATTTTAGACATAAAAGGAGATTCTGTGGGAAATTGGCCTATAGGATTCCCTTATTGTATCCTTGTCATAAGACTTTGTAGGTAGCCCAAACTCAAAGGTGATGTTGCAGTTTGCTTGGTAAAAGAATTTCAATAATAGAAACCTTCATGCACCAACACACATATTATGGACTGCACTTAACAGACTTACCATGATAAATTGTAGAAAAAGAAAGAAGACCAGAAATAAAATGCCTGATTTTTGGTTAAAGAAAAGGAGTGTTTAAAGATGCAGCCAAGTGGGTAACAATTGCTAAAGACAAAGGATTTGTCCTATGATCAACAAGAAATATTCTTGGAAGGTGACTTAGCTAGGGATTTTATTGCTGTGAAGAGAGATGATTGACCATGGCAACTCTTATAATGGAAAGCATTTAATTTAGGCTGGCTTAAAGTTCAGAGGTTTAGTCCATTATCATCATGGCAAGAAACATGGTGGTATGCAAGCCGACATGGTGGTGGAAAAGGAGCTGAGAGTTCTACATCTTGATCCACAGGCAGCAGAAGGAGACTGTGTACCACACTGGACCTCGCTGGAGCATAGAAGACCTAAAATTTGCCTCTACAGTGACACACAATTTCTCCAAAGATGTCACATCTACTCCAACAAGGCCACACATCTACTATTGTGCCACTCCCTATGGACCTATGGGGGACATTTTCTTTCAAACCACCATACAGTGTATTTTAATAATTGACAAGGTTATCATGAACTCAAAAGTTTAGAAATTATAATTTGCAAAGTTGTTTCAAGGATAACCCTCTTCAGCCACAGCTACAGTTTTCTAAAAAGAGAGTTCTAGGTGTCTTTTTTCCTTTAAGATAGCACACACTGCCAAGGTTCTCAGGTAAACTGTAGTCATAGTGTCAGGAGACTCTGACACATTGCAGGGCATGGGAGACCTTGGCATAATTTAAGTGATAAAGCAGGCATGCAAAATAAAAAAAATATATATTGGATCATGGAAACTTCTACTGAGAGTTTAAAGGTGTTTGTGGGAAGTTAGGCATTGTACTTACTACAACGTTGTAGTGCTAACACCAAACCCTAAAAAGAGACTACATGGAGCTATGATAGTTGTGGTAGTTTGCCTAGGTATGGCTCCTATAGAGTCATGTGTTTGAATGCCTGGTCCATAGGGAGTGGCATTCTAGAAAGTATAGCCTTGTTGGAATAAGTGGTGTCTTGTTGAAGGAGGTGCATCCCTGAGGCAGGGCTTTGAGGTTTCAGAAGCTCAAGTAACACTCAGTGTCTCAGTTTTTTCTGCAACCTACAGATTAAGATATAGAGCTCTCAGCTCCTTCTTCAGCACCATTTCTGCCTGCACACTGTCATGCTTCCTGCTATGGCCATCTTGGACGAAACCTCTGAACTGTAAGCCAACCCCAATTTAATGTTTTCCTTCCTTAGAGTTGCCAAGGTCATGTGGTCCCTTCATGGCAATAAGACAGAAGGGGAGCTCAAGGTATAGTCAACATTCCAAGAAGACAAAGATGACAGAAAAGTAGAAGGCTTGGCTGGAGAAGCTGCAGACAGCATGCAAAGGCAAGAGTTACCTGATCCTCTGGGAGCCCACATCCCACCACTCTGGTCCCCAGATGCTTGATAATGATGCAAAGACTTCATCAGTCTCTCCTCTTAGCCCCAACATGGTATTACTGGGAAGTTCTTCAGTCATTAGTGTTCATTAATGAAGACAGTGGGAAATGAACTCCTAGAAGAAACACCAAGGTGAAGAAACACAGCAAGAATTTCTACAAATTATATTGTATCATACATTATAAAGCAATATTCAAAACCCCATAGATAGTGTTTGTGAAAATATCAAGTATATCTGTCTTAAGATGTATGTGCAAAATTAAATCCTTTTTTTGAACTATATTTATGTTAAGATTTCAATTTTAGTGATTATTTTGTATAATGACTGTTTCTTAGGTTACTTAAGAAGAAGCAGCATGCTTTCAAAGAATGTCTTGGATATCAACAAACCCTGTGAGTTAGAAAGATGCAGTACTTATACCACAGGAAATAAAAGCACAGGGAGAATATCTAATTTGCCCATGTTTTTAAACCTAATAGTCAGTGAATAATAAAAGAAATACCACTTGAAAGAAATAATTAAATTTATCATCATTATTATTATTACTATTATCATTATTACTACTACTACTATTACTATTACTGTTATCAGCAGCAGTAGTACTAGGTATTGAACCTGGGTTTCACACACTCACACCATGCTAGGCACAGAATTATATCAGCCTACAAAGAAAGACTTTTAAGATTAACTATAATTGATCATTCCTTCATGTAAACGTACAAAAGCATCACATTATACCCCCACAAGCACATTAATTATCACTTATTAATTAAAATTGGAATGTTGATAAGCTGGTTCAGGGATACAGTGAGATAGGAGGAAAAATCTTCTATTATCTCATGACACAGTAAAATGACTACGGATGTCAACAAGTAATGACTGTTTTAATGTGACTAGTCAAGAAGAATTTTTTTAATTTTTAAATAAAGCTGGCAAAATTTTGTAATTACACTTTATATACATGTATTAAAATTTTGCCCAGACTCCATAGATATGTATAATTGCTATGTATAACTTAGATATAAAAAGTAAAAATTAAAAAAATGACATGTGCAAATGAGAAATTCACAAGTCTTATGGGTGCCCATACCACAGCAATAAGATAATGCTTTCAATATAGTCTAAATGCAAAGGTATCTTGTAAAATTTGTTCAGGAAGTCATTTACTGGAAGATTATAGTTCAATAATAAACTCTATATTAGTATATTTTTGTGAAACAACACAGTATGTAAAGCAGTCCTCTGAATGTAATTGAGGATGTTCTTGGATCCCAAATGGTATGCTTTTAATAGGTGTGTTAAATATACCGTTTCTCTGCCTTTCTTTCCTAGGGTGCAAAGGAAATGTTGGAAATGTTTGTGGATATTAATTTAAAAATTAAAAGAGAAATAAGCATCTAGAATAGATAGATAGCCAGGCTCCTGGCTCAATGTAAGTGATCAAGCCTTGCTAGAGCATAGAATCGTGATGATCATGGACAGGAAAGAGTTTTATCAAATAAATAAGTAAAGAGAACTGTCAATACAATTATGACAGGTGATTTTGATGTAGTATGCAGTTAACTGGAGACAAAAGTTCCCTCAGGTTTAAAGATAAGGAATGCTCATTTTGGCTACTTTTAGTGAGGAATTGGTATGTAGATGCTGAGGAGATAAAGTAGGTAACAGCTTTTGTTATGCAAATGAAGACCCGAGTACCTCTGGGTATGGCTGCACATGCCAGTAACTACAGCATCAGCAGATGATGATAGAAGGATCTTGAGAGTTCACTGGAGAGTCAGCCTTACTGAAATAGTGGGCTTCCAGTCCTGTGAGAGACGCTGTCTCAAGGGAAAAATCTGGAGAACAACAGAGGAGTACATCCAGTGTTCTCCAGTTTACATGTATGTGCATCAGTGCATACAACATACACAGCACACATGCACACATACACACACACACATCAAGTCTATAGTATTATTGTCAAAATATACTATTAGAAGAAATGCAATTTTATTGCTTTGTTAAGCATCACACCATAAATAGAGACCTCTAGGATCTCATGGAGGAAGAAAAATCATCCTGTGGAATAATGAGATCATCTCTAGCATACTTACTACATTAAAAAAGTTAACTTAATTTCCATAGATATTAAAATAATTAATTGTAAAGGTTATATTACGAAAAAAGCAAGGTCAAGTATTTCTTTGCTTTCTCTGCATTATTATTAATACAATTTAGTTCATGAAAAGAAAAACACCAGCTGGGTATTCCTTTAATCCCAGCACTTGGGAGGCAGAGGCAGGTGGATCTCTGTGAGTTGAGGCCAGCCTGGTCTACAGAGTGAGTTCCAGGACAGCTAGGGCTACACAGAGAAATCCTGTCTCAGAGAAAGAAAAACGCCATCATCTTAAGGATTATGGGTAGATAGCTGAAAATAGAAATAGTATAATAATATTTTTTCCTATTAGGGGGCGGTGTTCTTAGATAAGGTCTCCTACCCAAGGCTGGTCTGGAACTCACTGTGTAGTGGACAGTGTTACCAGTCCCCCTGTCTCCACTTTTTGAGTACTAGGATTATAAGGCTATATCATCCCACTCCGAAATTTTTGGTGATATTTGCCAGTGACCACTCTAGTATTTGTGTGAGCAAAGTTTAACTGCTTTACCTGCTCATGTAGAAGGTGTTCTCCTCTAGGCGGCTAGCTCGTGGGGATTAGTCCATTCCAACAAGGAGAATAACGACTTCTTAACAGGGAGGGGCTTCCGATTAGAAAGGAGAAGGGAGTCCAAAACAAATGGAGAGGGAGAGGAGTGAGAGGCAAAGGACAAATAACACCAAGGCTATTTGATAAAGACTCGGGGAATCATATTATTTTATATTTACCTAAAACTATACACTTTCGTGGGATAAACTTTTTAATACACTGTGAAGATATGTATGGTGATATTTTTCTTTTGTACCAAAATGTTAATCGTATGTTAATAAATAAAGTTGCCTGGGGGTCAGAGCTATTAGCAAGCCATAGGAAAGCAGGGCGGTGGTGGTCTACACTTGGTAGGCAGAGCTAGGTAAGTCTCTGTATGTCCAGGGATACAGCCAGCATTGGAGACACACGCCTTTAATCTCAATACCAACCATAGAACACCTGGAGGTCTATACAGACAGGCCGTGATGAGGCAGTCCTGTGGCTGGGTTTACAACCAATGAGAAGGCAGAACAGAGACTATATAAAGACTTTAACACAGGAAGTAGCGGCTCCTTCGGAGAGGTAGGACCACTGCAGGAGGAAGGGTAAGGTTTTAGCTCTTAGCTCTGACCTCTTGGCTTTCTTCTTTGCATTGGTTCTGTGTTTCTTATTTATAAGACGGTTGGTTACATCTACAGATATGTCTTTGCCAAGGCACCTTCTGATTGGCTTAATAAAAAGCTGAATGGTTAATAGCTAGACAGGAGAGGACAGGCAGGATTTCTGGGGAAAGAGAGGAAAAGGAGAAATCTAGGTGCATGGATTTTGCCAGCAGACTCAGAGCAAGTAGAATGTGCCATACTGAGGAGAGAAAACAGAGCCATATAACAGAATATAGATTAATAGGAACAGGTTAATGTAAGTTATAAGAGCTAGTTGGAAACAAGCCTAAGCTAAGGACCAAGGCTTCATGCTTAATAAGAAGTCTCCGTGTCATTATCTGGTTGCTGATAGTGCCAAAGTAAGTTCAACAAAAGTCCAATTACAATGCACAATACATACAAGTGTAGACACACACACACACACACACACACACACACACACACATACACACAGGCACACACACACATCCCTCAAGGGAAGTTAAAACACTTGAGCTTTGAGTGATTTACTCAAGAACCGCAAACTAATAAAAACCCCAGTACCAATCAGGAGAAACCTTTTCTAAAGTGGTTGCTTAGGGTAATCCAAGTGACTATCAAAACAATATACATCATTGATGAAGCCTTGCATTGCCTCTCAGGGTTGAGCGTTGGCCCCTATTTCTAAAGGCGCTGCTCACTTAGGACACAAGTCTGCTGATTTGAGATTAATCTGACCTGAAAACCATTTTCCTACAGTGCAGCTTCCACAGTTCTAAAAAATAGTACGCAAGTTACCAAGGGAGGGAAGAAATTAAACAGTTCTACCTGGCTGCAATACCTCCCAACCACAAAAACTGCAGCGTGGCAAGATATGCATAAAGGGGTAATAAGTGGGACCAACAGCTGTATAATTAGACTTAAAGTCCTCTCAAGAGGAAGGAAATTATGCCTGGTGTTAGAAACCGAGCCAGCTTCCCAGGACTAGTGAGGCTATAGAGTCTATGGTATAGACCTTAGAAAAGAAGGTAGATTGGCATAACTCATCCTAAGTCAACCTTATACCCACAGATATGTATAGCTACAACCCTTCATCAAAGATGCCTCTCTTTACAGCAAATGAAGAATATCACAGAAAACCAAAACAGAGCTGAGCAATGGTGGTGCACATTTTTAATCCCAGCACTCAGGAGGCAGAGGCAGGATCTCGATGAGTTCACGACCAGCCTAGTGTACAGAGCAAGATCCAGGACAGACTCCAAAGCTACACAGAGAAACCCTGTATCGAAAAAAGAAAGAAGGAAAGAAAGAAAGAAAGAAAGAAAGAAAGAAAGGAAGGAAGGAAGGAAGGAAGGAAGGAAGGAAGGAAGGAAGGAAGGAAGGAAGGAAGGAAGGAAGGAAGGAAGGAAGAAAGAAGAGAAAAGAAAAGAAAACCACAACTGGATACAATTCAGAGATGAACAGATCTCAGAAGTCAAGCCCCAGTGGATATACATCTGCAACACAGCTTCTGCATCTATGGCTCAAGAATAACATAGAAGAGGTTTAGAAAGATTCTAAGAGCCAGAAAAAGAAGGAGTCTTCTGTGAAATAATTTCTTACATAAATAAAACTGGAACAATGGTAATAGCAATGCATGTGTTAACATGGAAGGGGGGCTTATATTTATCTCAGACAATGAAAATTAATGGCTACTGGAAGAAGAATTAACTCTCCCAGGGATGGGCCCCCTTATTGCTGCACAATGCAGAATGGTCAGCCTTGAAACCATATACATGCCAACAGCAAAGATGGCATCCACAGGTTGTTGTATATATATTTGCTTATATGCATACGTGTATATGTGTGCACGCACGTGTGTGTGTGTGTGTGTGTGTGTGTGTGTGTGTGTGTGTGTGTGTGTAGAAATAATAATCAAAGAAAAAGAGGCTGTCAGCTTGAGAAGAGAGGAATATGGGAGTTCAAGGGCAGGTTGCCAGGAGATTCAGGAGAGAGGAAAAGTAGGGAAGAGGTGATGTAACTCTATCAGTTAAAACATACTGAAAAAAAAACAGTAAAGAATGTAATTCCCTTCTGTATTCATTGTTACCTTGAGAATATTTTTTTATATTTTTCTTGTTCAGCTTCACACATCAAGTTCCATCATAATGAATATGATTATGAAATAATTTATATGACTGTACAAGAACATAATGAAGCTTAGGATGGAATGTTCTTGTAATGCAAAGACTGTATATTTGTAGAATAAGATTCTACATTGGTCACGATGTAGTGGCTGAAAAAAAATGAAAGGGCTTTCTGACATCACAAAAAGGAAAATGTGATGACGAAAATGCAAAATATCATCCTAAATAACGAGCAAGTCAATATTGATAAATGTATAGATGCCAAGTAAATCCCAATGTTTCCTCTTTTCACCTCCTGTCCCTACCATTTTTCCAGATAGCTGAACTCTCCTGGCCCCCTAGTGGTGATGGATTGGATTATAGATTCTTCTACTCTGAGGGTATAAAAAGGAACCTTATTTCAGAAGCACTAAAGTGAAACATTTCCCTGTAAATGCCAAACTCCAGAAATATATTTTTAAATCTCCGTGTGGGAAGCAAGTAGAATTTTCCTCAGCCAATGTGGGGTTTCTTCTTGTACCCCTCAATAAAAGATATGTCAAGAGAAGATGACAAATTGGGATCGCACATGGTACATCATAATAACTCAGTACTTGTGCCACATTGAATTTCGCAAAAGGTTACAGATGACTCATAGCACAAAGTTCTGCAAGCCTTGCCGTGTAGATTGCTGCTGCACCTTAATTTTTCATGGAGCCCCTCTTCAGCAAGTCCTTCTTGCTGGAGCTCTGGCATCTTCTTCAAGGGGGCCTATGGAGTTATCTCAATGCTACAGTAAGACACTGAAATCAAGGTTTCACAGTGAAGAGCATGAGTAATTGCCTTTGTCATTGCCCCCCTCTTAGCAAGTTTTTCAAATTTCTTGGATAGTGAGCAAACCCTCCTAGCCCCAACGTTAAGTGAATATATATATATATATATATATATATATATATATATACACACACACACACATATATATATATATGTATGTATTACATTTCACACAGTCTTCTGTTCATCATTGGTTCTTAGCCATAGCAAACAGTGCTTTCCAAGGAAGATGTCTGAAGGGAGACAACATCACAAGAAGTAGACTGTCACGTCTCTCCTGGTACTACTGTGAATCTTGAACTAATTTTCATGAGCTAATATCCAGTCATCCTCTAATGAATCATGAACATTCACAAGATTTCTCAGCTTGTTGTTTTAAACACGAAATGAAACTAAACACTTTATAAGAAAAGCAGCCCATGATCATATACTAACACAAAACAGTATTTAATCAATTTGACCTCTAACTAAATGACGACTTGGGAAACCTGAATACTATGTTATAGGAGAGGAATGGGAAGAGAGAGAGAGAGCATGCTTCTCTCTCTCTCTGATGTACTATGCCCAAACCAGGGCATCTCCATGGACGATATTGACTCACAATGAACAGTGTATAAAGAGAAGGAAGTGATGGAGAAGAGAAGCATAGAATGAGGAAGAAAAGAGAGGATGGAGGGTAGAGACAGAGGAAAAGAATGCATCAATTTTTCTTTTTCATCTCTCATATTTTCAGACACAATACTATCTTAAGGCAAGTAGAAAATATTCCTTTCTATTAATTTAGAGGTGCTAAGATATATATTTTCATTTTCCTCTTATTTTTATGAAGAAACATATGGGTTGATTATCAACACTAAAGAGCCACAAGGTTATGAAACTCAAAGACACCATCATTTTGCTATTTTAACACATTTCCATTATTGTTTACATGCACTGAAAAGCTTTGATGATTATTTTGTATTGTTGTAAAAACCTAATATCATTTAACAGCTGTAGTAAAACTATGTTCACTGTCAACTCAGAGTGTTATGGTGTTTAAACTTCATTTAATCTGCTTTGCAGATATCATTCATCTGTGCTTACTGTAATGTTTAGGGCTATGCTGAAAGCGCTGGATTTCTGCCTTCACTAAGCTTTATAATATTTATCATCTCTTGTACTCAGAAAATTTAAAGAATAAATGATGCACACATGTATGCAACAGACACAATCGCAAATGCATATTCATATTATTTGCATGCACACAGTATTGATATAACCACATATGCATATCTAAACATCCATATATGTTTTAAGTTCACTGTGCTTTCAATATCTGATATTTTCCTCAGTACTTACATCATTATATAATCTAGAAATGTTACTCATTTTGAAAAAGATAGAAACTATATTACACTTAAAAGCTAACTAATAACTCTTTAAAATGTTTCTCTTGTACAATGTAATATAATTATGTGATAAGAAATTATTTTAGTACTCTAAATACTTAGTAAAATCATCAATGTCAAGGATATATTCAGGGCTACAATTAAATACAATTTTATTGGTGCATAAAAACATCTTTAAAAGACAGAGTTGTGCATTATGTTCAGATGTGAAATTTTAAATGAATATTTTAATCTAACATTTTAACTCCTTTGGCTTGCACATTTCCAAGACTGTATTGCAGATTGATGGCTGTCACTGGGAAAAAAAAATGGGAGAGTCAACTTACTTCAGTGGAGTCTTGGTATTGCTACTTAGTACCTTGGTTCCCTTAATGCAAATACTGTGAGTCTGTGAACCCATTTACCAGACTGTAAAATACTATCTGAATTCTAACATTGCTTTTTAGGCTTGAGTGAGTAATTCATTTGTTGCCCACTAGGAAAATGATTCATGATTATCCAAAATATTAAAGGAGACAGAATATGCCACATCATTCCTTGACTGAAGGAGGTACTTTATAAAAACTTGGTAAGTGCTCATGAATTATTATTACTATTGTTATTGCTGTGATTTATACAAAAAGTGAGAGTCTGGGAATAAGGTGATCTGGGGCAAGGAAGAGCAGGAAGATGACAGGTCATGAGAAAGAGGGCAAGCCGATTGCCTGCATTATGAAGAAATGGTTGTCTTGGCAAAATTCAATGTATGGAATGAGGTCTCAACTGCATTTTATTTTTGATCATTTTAGGTCACAGATTGTGGCATTAGTTTGGTTCATGGTTAAGATTAGTTTTATTCTCGCAGGGCGGGGGTGGCACACACCTTTAATCTCAGCATTTGGGAGGCAGAGGCAGGCAGATCTCTGTGAGTTCCAGGCCAGCCTGGGCTACAGAGTGAGTTCCAGGAAAGGCGCAAAGCCTCACAGCGATACCCTGTCTCGAAAAACCAAAGAAAAAAAAATTAGTTTTATTCTCAGAAGGTATTTTATCATAAGTATGAATATCGGTAAATGATGGATGAGAAACTAAAGTTGTTTACAGCTTTATACACTCGGATAAAGATGTCAAATAGATGTGTGAAAAATGGATTATAATTATCAGCTTTTAGAATAAAGCAAAGTGGCTCTGCCAAAATAACATGGGGACAGAGGCTCACTTATCATCCTGCTGCTTCATGTTTTCACTTTTCTATCAAACTGCTCCCTGGACCCCCTCCCCCATGTCCCACGGAACTGATTTTGAAGTAGCTCCAGATTCCTCTATTTCAGAAATCAGAGGCACTCAAAAATATGCAGTATTTCATGCTGATCTCATGAGTCACAGGAAAGGAGCTATATGGAAACCCGACACTCTGCAAACCTGCCTTCATCTCCCCCTCCTCAATGTTTCTCATGATTTTGACCAACACTTGAGATTCAGAAATTCACATGAACACTTAAACTGAGCAAATTTGAATGTAATTAAAACCTTATAATAATTCTCAAGGTGAGCAAACTTTAAGAGGACTCTCAGGTTTGGAGGAAAGAAATGAGTCATAAGGTTTAAGGCTATAACCTAAGGAACAACATTGCTTTCATTAAAACAGTTATATGGAAGCCAAGTGATAGCAATGTTTAAAAATAAAATTATGTCCAAATGCACTAGTTGAGACCCCAGTGTAAAGCAATGCCTACTTAAAGGCTCTATGTGAACTAGCTGAGTCACATGGTTTATGTTCCTAAGTAAATGTTGCTTTAAAGAATTTAGTGAATGACTCATTTGTGGAGATCCTATGAAAATGTTATCATCAATGTCTACTTATTACTTTTTCTGCTAATAATGATTTTCATTTCTCTAATCCTTTCTTAATAATAATTAACATTTTGCACATACACGATAAAAACCTACATCAGAGAAAGACAAACATAAACCACATTGTCTACAGACAGAACTTGTGTTATATTTCATTACAGGTTTCTGAGCATAGTAAAATGTTTAAAGTTGCATTAAAATAATTCCCAATTTTAAATATTAAGTGTGTCAGAGTTTTCTTCTCAAATATGCTTGGCAGTTAAAAGATACATTTTAAATTATT
This sequence comes from Peromyscus nudipes, assembly GCA_902168325.1. NCBI lineage: Eukaryota > Metazoa > Chordata > Mammalia > Rodentia > Cricetidae > Peromyscus > Peromyscus nudipes. The sequence continues at coordinate 13,333 of CABHPH010128070.1, read as the reverse complement.
GTTCTTCTCTTATATTTAAAGTAGTTTCTCTGTGTGAAGGGTTTAACATTTTGAAATAAGACTTTATACAAATTCAGATTTTAGAAACCTTTACTTCAAAGTTGTATTACCTGTATTTGCTCTAGTCAATAGATGAATGTGTTCACTGGTGACAAGCTAAACACAGATGAGCACAAAATGCAGTTAAAAGGGGGCTAAAGAGATGGCTCAGAGGTTAAAAGCCTTGGTTACCCCTTCAGAAGACCCAGGTTCAATTCCTACCACCCACATGGTGGCTCATGGCTCTCTTTGACTTCAGTCCCAGGGGGGTGGATGCTCTCTTCTGCCCTCTGTGGGCTCTGACTGCACATTGCACAAAGAAGTACATGCAGGCTAGCCAGTCATGGGGTGGGGGCGGGGGCGGGGATGTTTTAATTATGCTAAAAAGCAGACAAAAATCAGAGAATGGTATCTGAAAGAGGCTATGGCTAAAACTGAAGGTTTTCAGCCAATAGGCAAGGTGGGGCGAGGTTCTGTCGGCACCTTTAGTTCCTGTTCCTTTTCCCTGGTCCAGTCATGCCATATGACTGTCAGGTTGCTTCCATAAAGTTTCCACTCTCTTACGGAATCTGAATATATTTGTGTCATCTGGTTTGAGCAGTTACATAGAACTGGCAGTAGTCTAGTTTTGTGACCCACATGACAAGATCTTGGATGTTGCCACCCTCCTTTTTGTACCTCTACCCCATGATAGAAAGAACACGCTCATACATGGCCATAGGAGATGGATGAAAGTCACATGGAGAAAGCCTGACTGTAAAACCGCACTCAACTGACTCCCAGGTGTGCTCATCCATGTCATTTACCTTCTCTGACTGATCAGTAGAGAGGAAGTGATGATGAGGTGTCGAGAGTAGGAAAATGGCTATGTAGGTAAGGGGCCTTGCTGTGTGTGTGCACAGCACACAGATGCTCGTGCACACACATGCACTGACAGACACACATAAACTCACACTCACTCCTCAACACACTTATGCATACACTCATTCACATAATTATGCACACTACTCTCACATATACTCACACACACTTACACACTCATTTGTACATGCACATACTCATACATACTATATCATACTACTTCATCACACATAAACATATCACACACACATCCACATATGCCTTTACTCACAGACACATATAAACACACACACACACTCATCCACACATGCATATACTATTTACAATACACACACCACACTCACATATACATTCATCACCCTTACACACACTCATTTGTACACTTACACACATACATAATACTCAATAACACAAACATTTTCACACACACACACACACACACACACACACACACCTGGAAGTCAGAGACAGCTTACAGGAGTTGGTTCTCTTTTTTCAACATATAGATCCCAAGAATTGAAGCCAGGTCACAAAACTTGGCAGCAAGCATTTTTACCCACTAACCCTCTCACCAGTCTTGAACAGGTATTAAAGAGCTCAAGAGTGCAAGCAGTCTTCTGCTGAACAAGCTTCTTTAAAATACTTTCCAGCCGGGCAGTGGTGGCGCACGCCTTTAATCCCAGCACTCGGGAGGCAGAGGCAGGCGGATCTCTGTGAGTTCAAGGCCAGCCTGGGCTACCAAGTGAGTTCCAGGAAAGGCGCAAAGCTACACAGAGAAACCCTGTCTCGAAAAACCAAAAAAAAAATAAAATAAAAAAAAAAATAAAATAAAATACTTTCCAAAGCCAGGAAGGGTCCTGGATGCTTCTGAGTACTTCACCCTCCTCCCACGGGCAGTATAGGCTTCTAGGTTCCCATACTGAACCTTGATGCTCAGATGACTAACAGCTGTTTCCCCTCGACCACACCCGTTATATTTTAACTATCCTTTTCTGTCTGTTTCACAGGTCAGTAGCATTTTATCTTTCCACTTTGTTTTCCACATGGAGCAGATATTCATAATGGAATGTACCGATCAGTCAATAAGAGACGAATCTGTATTGGGACAAAAAAGGATGACGGTTTGCCAGTCAGAACAGTGTGCCTGTCAGAGCACGGGACCAACGGCTAACACCAATTAAACTTGCAGTCACTAGTCTCTCATTTGTGCTTTTAGGAATAAAAATGAACAGTTTGCATATACTTGTTGATCTGCAAAAGATTAATCGGTTCTCCAAGCAGAATTCTCTCCAAGAAAAATCATTGCAATATGTGAAATTCACTTTATTATTTACAGATAATCCTTTAACTGTAAATGCTTCGGTATGTGGCTCATTTTAATGATTTTTTTTTTTGGTTTTTTCGAGACAGGGTTTCTCTCTGTAGCTTTGCACCTTTCCTGGAACTCACTTGGTAGCCCAGGCTGGCCTCGAACTCACAAAGATCCGCCTGGCTCTGCCTCCTGAGTGCTGGGATTAAAGGCGTGCGCCACCACCGCCCGGCTTAATGATTTTTTAATTTAAATTTATTTATAAGCATTAAATGTTTATTATCAAAGGTAGAAAAATGAAATTATATTTTAAATAATGTTTTTAAAATACAGCACTATTTAATTTAAATAAGATGTTGCATATTCTTTTTTGCTTACTTTTTGTGGGTTTTACTCTTAAAAGGTCATATATAAATTTCTTCTTTATATATGGATATTTAAATCTATAGATTGTTAAGATAATTAGGTTGTATTTAAACTGTCTTATTTTTTTGTACAATAGTCACTTAACATTCTTTCTCTTTTCCTTTGTTTTTTTTGGGGTGGTGGCTTGGGAACTAGGCTCAGTCTGTGCCAGGTTTGCAGGCAAATGGATGGAACTAGAAGAAAACATCCTGAGTGAAGTATAACCCAGACTCAGAAGGACAAACCTGGTATGTACTCACTCATAAGTTGATACTAGATGGAAAGCAAAGGACAACCAGACTGCAACCCACAGGTCCAGGGAAGCTAGCTAGGAGGACGACCCTAGGAAAGACACAGGGATCACCCAGCGACAGAGAAATGGTGGTACACATCTTTAATCCTAGCACTGGGGAGGCAGAGGTCCATCTGGATCTCCGTGAGTTCAAAGCCACCGTGGATTACATGAGACTGATTCAATTTAGGAGAGAAACAGAGCCAGCCAGTGGTGGCACATGCCTTTAATCCCAGTACTTGGGAGTCACATGCCTTTAATCCCAGCACTTGAGATCTCATGCCTTTGCTACTAATATCTGGGAAGCATACACACCATTAATCCCAGCACTAAGAAGGAAGTGAAATGGCTGGATAGAGAAAGGCATATAAGGCGTGAGGAGACAGGAACTAGAGGCCTTTCAGCTGAGGACTCACAGGCTTTCAGTCAGAGGATTCATGGAGACAGGAGCCTCCCTTTCAGCCTGAGGATTTGGTAAAGTTGAGAAGTTTCTCTAATGGCTTGTTCCTTTGTCTCTCTGATTTTTCAGCATTTACCCCAATATCTGGCTCTGGGTTTTTATTATAAAACCAATTAGGATTTGTGCAACAAACTATACTATTTTCTTCTGTATTTTTTATTTTATGATTTCTCATAGCATTTCAAAATACCTTTATATCAATTAGTTGCTTGAAAAAACAATGCACCTCTGTGTGGCTTTCTCTTTGTTTCTTGTTTGTACATATGTCTTGTTCTTTAAATGAAATTATGAATTCTTCAAGGAAAGACTTCTGTTTAGTCTCTGTCTTAGTTAGGGTTTCTATTGCTGGGAAGAGACACCATGACAACAACAGCACTTATAAAGGAAAAACATTTAATTGGGGAGGCTCACATTTTTCAGAGGTTCAGTCCATTATCATCATGTCGGGACATGGCGGTAGTGTGCAGGTAGACATGGTGCTGGCTACATCTTGACCAAAAGGCAGCAAGAAGTGGTCTGTCTCACTGGTTGCATCTTGAGCATATAAGAGATCTCAAAGCCCTCCTCCACAATGACATACTTGCTCCAATAAGACCACACCAAATCCAACAAGACCACACTTCCTAATAGTGCCACTCCCTTTAGGAGCCATTTTCTTTCAAACCACCGTAGTCTCCAAATGTCTCTAGGTTTGGGGATAAAAATAAAAGAATTAAAATATATACTTGAGTGTGGACAAGATGACTCAGTTACTTAGGGACAGTTGTCATCATTCCTAATAACCTGAGTCTGGTCCTTGGAACTGACATGAGGGGAAAGAGAGAACCGACTCCAGTCAGTTTTCATCTGACCAAACACACCATAAATAATACACGCAAATGAGAGAGAGAGAGGGGAGAGGAGGGAAAGAGGAAGAGAGAAAAGGGAAAAGAGATAGAGATAGAGAAGAGAGGAGAGAGAGGAAGAGAAGGAAGGAAGAGAGAGAGAGAGAGAGAGAGAGAGAGAGAATACACTTGATGTTAATGGGTTCCTTTAATAGAGTCAATGTTCAAAATCTCAAGCTTGGGAAACAATTAGAGATGGTCTTAAAGCTATTTTGGCAAGGAAGTCCCTTCTTTACTATAGAACTAGTATTTTGAGAAGTGTCAAGAACTGGACATTTCCACTGCTGACAGTATGCAGGAGCACAGAGCAGCTTGGTAGAGGTCAAAGATCCATACTCCATGCTCAGCCCATTGCTTCTCAGTCCTGGTTTGAATGGGACGCCATGAGAAACCCTGAGACAGAGGGCTCACCAGGAAAGATGTACTGAATTGCAAAAATCAAAATCGCTACTGGTGTCTCAGTCCAAGTCCTCAAATTCCACAAGGGAAAAAAATGTTGGAATTCTTTTGGAGATCTTGAGCTGTGTGGTAATTCTTGAGGGCAAAGGAAGGAGGTAGCAGCCCATGGAGCCAGATTTACCATATGTTCCCGGTTTTGTAGATGAAACCTAGCACTTTCACCTGGTATGGGATGTTTGTGTTACACACCGGGCAGACTCTGAGTATGCCATGTGCTGGTTCAGGCTCTGGTGCTGAGTTTTTGCTGTACTGCACATGCCCTATTTCCTTTGGCCTGGGGATGTGGCCAGTGCTTTTCCAGTTTAGTGTGGTGCTGGGCTTCTGTTTATCATGTTGAGCCAAGGAAGGCCACTACTGAAAGCTAGTGAAGCAGAAATTGCCAAGATCACAAAGAACAGGGTGATGACCTCACATGCTTGGGGGTCCATTCTTTCATCCCTTCCTTCTTTAAGGTCTATGTCCCCAGGAAAAATAAGAAAATGACATTTCCCCTTTTTAGTTCTCAGGTAATCTCTGCCTACCAGAAGAAGAAAGGAAAGGATCATTAGAGGAAAATGGCATTACCAAGATATGTGTGTTATTTCAACTATCTGATTGCCATTAACTAGTCTAGAGTTTCCTTTCTATATCTGCTCCTATTCCGGCATAAGTCTCTGAAAACAATTTTTAAAATGCAGTTTGAAAGTCTTCAGAGTGCAGGGTCTTATTTTAACATCTTGGGAAGCTTGTAAAAATACAGAACTTAGCATCAGAAGGACAGAGTGAAGAAAATGTATGCAGGGATGACTCAGAGTGGTTGAACAGAAACCAGACTTCAGATCGCTCAGGAAAATTCCCTGACGTAACTGTACAAACCCAGAAGCCAAAGAATAGTAGTATATCTGCCTTTCTTACTTGCATCCAAATTGTCTTTGAAAATTATATTGTCCTTAATTCTAGTTCAATTCACTAGTGTTATTTAAATAATTTATTTAAAATAAAAATACCTATCTAAAGAATATTTACTAATTTTTCTAATAGAAGTGTTTCCAGACATGGTAACATTCTATTAAACTGTTTCAGGAAAATTTACTCTTAACTCCATGGTTTTTCGTAATGGTAACTCCAGAATGGTACAAGTGGGTCGTGAACTCTACGTCTATGCCTTGCTCCTGGCAGGAGTTTTTCTTTTTAAACACTCAAATTCTCCATGTGTAACCTATTGAATTTTAAACATTCCCAATATCTACGATGCTCTCCTAAAAGGCACTGGAGCCATTACTTTCAAACTGGATTTTCTTCTTATGAGAGTCCATAGGCAGGAACCAATCTATTCCACTTAAAGCTTAATGATGAAAAAAATAGAGAAAATAATCCAGAATAACATTTCCATCTGTGGTTGTGCATGAAATATCTGCTTCTGGCAAGTGAGTGTATGCAAATTAAAAATTTGAGTGCAGTAAGAGTTACATAACATTTATATATGGCTAATATATTTTCCCACTGATCACTCACTTTTATATTTTTGTAATACTCGGGATCTTTATAAATACAGTTACTGATAGAGTGAATTGATTTTTATTAGTATACTTATATTGGCTTTCATAAAAAATGTTGTGTAAAATATGATTAATTAATAAATACTAACCAAGGATAATGACCCTGCTTTTGTATTATTGTAACATTCCTATGGCTGGGTCCTGAATGTTATTATCACCGTGACCCTCCCGACCCAATCTTTAACATATACTTTCTGTTTTAAAGTCATATGCATTTGCTATAAAGAAACCGTCCCCCCTTATGATTCATGTGTTTAGACTTAACAGTGGATGTGATAATGTCCCATGTGCAACTATTCAAAAATTTAACTCTTCTTACTTCAGAAAAGAAATGGTATAGTCCTCCAAAATCTTGTTAGTATTAGGTTTTTGAAGCTTAGGTTACAAGGTGTCTAATATTAACAATCATCTCAAGAGTTTGCCATCTTGGGTGAGCCTTCATCTTGAGGGTAAATTATGGATTTGATAATGAGATTGACATTATAACTGGACAAAATCAGTAAGAATATCATGACAAGAGAAATGTCTTTAGTTAATTTAGAGTTAAAGTGCCATTGGTGAGTGGATGATTGTCTGTCACATCTAACATCAGGAAGTCAGTGTTTATGAAGTCATATCTAAGGCTTTATTGTTTGCTTGCAAAAGTGTAATCTTGCTTTCTTGGTAACTAGAAACAAAGAACGAAAAGGTAGTGAAAAGTATGGCTGCTCTTGGAGCACATAAGGATATGTTATACAACTTCCAGGGCATTCCGTTTGCTTTTGGTTCTGTTTTGTTTTTTAGTCAAGTGGGAGATATGATGATAAGTTTCCATTATCTTTGGAAGGGACAATATAAGCTTGTCTCTTAATGATTTTGCAGAAAATTATAGGTGCTCTTCACGTTTCATTAACTTCTGAAGTGCACACTTTAACTTTTGTAAACCAGTCAGGCTAATTCTTCTCTCTCTTGAGGGATGTAATTATGAAAGATCGCCTCAAGTGAGAAAGGTAATTTGGAGGTGTATTTGCAGAGGAGCTGGGCTGTGTCAATGCCACCTTCATTCTTCTCGGGTAGTCTCAGAATTGATCTGGGCTCTCCGCATCTCTGAGGAATTAGAGTAATCTCACTGCCAGAAAGCGTGCAAGAATGGAAAATATAGGCTCTGAGAAGCAGAGAGAATCCTAGATGTTTATCTGTGGGGCCAGGCACAGGATAATGAATCGCGTATTTTTAAACTCACTGGGAGATTAACTTGGGTGTGAGAACATTGAGAATGGCTGTTCCCGTTCCCAGAGAAACGCTTGGGAGCAATGACTAAGTTCCTATGGAAGGATGGTACTGGCGGTCACAGAGGAAGCGTGAATGCATGAGCGAATGGATACATCTTTTATGCACTGTTGAAATGAGTTAAATAGCCATTGCAGTACACCAAGGAACCCTAAGTGCCGGCATATTAGTAAACAAACAATAATGTAAATGGGTCATATACAATGCAAATCAAGTTAATAGCACTTCTGATAAGCAAATTGTGGAGACAGTGAAAAGGTCCAGTGTTTCTAGGATTTAAGGGGTAACATGAACTTGTGAAACATAGTGGGTTGAAGTCCCGGAACTTATTTTCATATGGTTGGGGTGGATATGTTTCTCTGTACATCTGCCAAGACGATGTACAACACTGACACCTTGGAGGTAATAATGATATGTTGATGTTGCTTCATCCTTGTAACAGAAACATGAGTCTGATATAGAATATTGGTATTTAGGGGAGGCTGTGCATGTGGAGAGACAAGAAGAATATGAAAGATCTCTGTTCCCTCTGTTCAACTATTCCATGAACCCAAAACTTCTTTAAAATAGTTTATTTTTTTTAAAGTCATGCAATGTTAGAGGTATTACATAAAAGACATTCTATAAAATTATAGAAAGTGACTCACACAATAGGCTTTCTAGCATCAGTAGGTAGAATTCAGCCACACATACATAGAGATGCATGTTATGAATGAGGAGACTTGATATTCTCTGGGTCAGTAGACTGTGTAACAAATACTTTGGGAAATCCTTTCCCATCTCATGCACCCTTTATTTATCATGAATCCTACAATGATCATCATGGGCCATGTTTTGCATCATCAATGTACCCGTTTTCCTGTGGGCTGGTTGATTAAATCCAGGGCAAAGCAAAAATCTCTGGCTAAGAACCTCTTACATGGAGAAGACCTTCACTTGGGGTATAGATGAAAAGTACATAAACCTTCTTTCAGCTGTGCAAACCAGAGAGACTAAGAGGGGAGCGGAAAACTGTACAGAAACTAAAACAGCAACAACCAAACACAAACAGCAGAGATGTAAAAGCAAGATTCAGTAGCGCTTATCTGGTCCTAGCTGTGTTGTGCCTCCCTTGTCTTCCCGTTAGTTAGACATCTTTCATCGAAACCACCTCTGCCCCTTTTTTCTCCCTAAGGTAGTTTATGTGGGTCACAGTTAGCTAAATCCTGAGGCTTAACTAAGTTACTTCTTCTGTTAGGTAATTATTAGTTCATGTTTTTACATTTCCTAATGCAATAAACGGAGTTTTATCAATACCTCAAGCCTGCAGAGTTATGGGACCACTTAATTATGCCCAAAGAAAGGAATTTATCACTTAATATTATGCAAGATATGAATTACGTGAAACATTTCTGTGATTGTCCCTACTGCTGCTTACTTGTTCTTTATTATTGATGTCCCAAGGTTAGTACGGACTGCCATTTAATGTCAATACTTCATAATTACTCAAACAAAAATGTATAAAATGTGATCCAAATTCAAAGGCAGATATTTTGTCTTATAAAAAAGGAAAACGTGAGTATAAATAGATTGAGCAGTCGTTTTTCATGGAGCGTGATCCTCCATTCTGGTTTGATGTGCGCAACAAGATTCAGAGAAGCTTGCTAAGAAAGTATAGCAAGACAAACTGCCAGACGTGTCCAATGCAACTATTAAATAAATGGATAGATGGTTAGAGCCAAGTTTCTCACCAGTGAGGGAGAAATTTACATGTGAGAAGAGACTAGCATGAGTCCAGTGAGGACGTATTAGGTTTGAAGATGTCAATGAAATTCCGTGCTTAGCTTAGTGCAGGGACACATGGTCCAATATGAAGGTGAACGTAGCTCGTTATTTAGAAACAGGTTAACATAAATATAGTCTCTTGATTAGTCAGCTAAGAATACTTCACGAGAAATATGCCAGTTGCAGCAAACACATCCCAGCACAGGCTCTCTGATGTCCAGTCCTATTCTCCACTAGACGAACCAGAGAAACAACTGGATCTAGTGGGGCAGGGAAGATGGAGGAAGGGCCCCCTGCATTGTTGCAGAGTAGGGAAGTGTTAGGAAAAGTTTATTGTGTTTATTAAAAATGGCAGATCATAGGCAATACCTAAACGTGATTCCAACAGCCAAAGAGGGAATAATTTGATCAATAAAATAATTAAGATAGTATGGAGTTATAACCCACAGTATCAAGGATATATCCATTAGTCCACACTCATCAAAATTATTAACATAATAAACAGGAAAAAAGATAAGTCTTGTATGATAAGAATTTCAATAGGTCGCACAGACACTCTGCCAAGAAAGAAATTGTGCATAACTCATCCCTTTCTAAATTGAGCTGAGCAGAGTACTTCCAAGTACAGTGTGGAAAGGAAGTGAAAAGGTAGACAAGAACAACATCCTTGGTCAAAAGTCATGTGATAGCGGCATGTGAAATATAATAAAAATGTAAATTAGCATCTTCCACCACTCCTCGTGTGAACATTATTTTTTAAATGCCATTGTAGGTTCACTACGGAAATCAGTATGGCAGTTTCTCAGAAAATTGGGAATACGTCTTCCTTAAGACCCAGCTATGTCACTCTTGGGCATATACCCAAGGAATGCTCAATCTTATCACAAGGACACATGCTCAACTATGTTCATATCAGCATTATTCGTAATAGCAAGAACCTGGAAACAACCTAGATGCCCCTCAACTGAAGAATGGATAAACAAAATGTGGTACATATACAAAACAGAGTACTACTTAGCAGTAAAAAACAATGACATCATGAAATTTGCAGGCAAATAGATGGAACTAGAAAATATCATCTTGAGTGAGGTAACCCAGACTCACTCATAAGTGGATACTAGATGTGAGAAAAGGGATGGCCAGACTGCAACCCACAACTCCAGAGAGGCTAGCTAACAGGAAAAGACCCTAGGAGGGACACATGGATGACCCTGTGAAGGAGAAGTGGATGAGATCTACATGAGTGGACTAGGTGTGTGGGGGGGTGGCAGGGGGTGAGGAGTGGGGAATGAGAACATAGGGAAATGGGAGGGTCAAGCTGGAACAGGGACAGAGTGGGAGGGCAGGGAGGGAGATACCATGATAGATGAGGACATCATGGGAATAGGAAGAGGCAGGATGCTGAAGAGGCTCTCAGGAATCCACAAGGATGACTCCACCTTGGTCTGCTGGCAGTGGTCCAGAGGGTGCCTGGACTGGTCTACTTGGGTGACCGGTCTAGCGAATAACCTAGCTGTCATCATAGAGCCTTTGTCCAGCGACTGATGGAGGCAAATGCAGAGATACACCACCAGGCACCAGGCTGAGCTCTGGGAATCCAATTGATGAGAGAGAGGAGGGATTCTGCAAGCTAGGGACATAGAGATCATGATGGGAAGACGTGCAGAGATGACCGGCCACACTGGTGGAGACCCATGAACTGTGGACTGGTGGCTGTGGAGCCCCTATGGGGCTGGACTAGGCCCTCTGGATACAGAAGATGGTTGTTTGGCTCGAACTGTTTGGGGGGCACCCAGGCAGGGGGATCGGGATCTGTCACTGATCTATGGGCAGGCTTCTGGGAATCCGGTGCCTGAGGTGTGACGCCTTGCACAGCCTTTATGCAGTGGGAAGGAGCTTGGACCTGCCTAGGCTCAGTGTGACAGGCTCTGCTGACTCTCCATGGAAGACCTTGATTTGGGGGATGTGGGGATGCAGGGTAGCTTGGGAGAAAGAGCTGGGGAGTGGGAGGAGGGAGGAGGTAGCATCTGTGGGTGGTATATGGAGTGAGTAGAAAATTTCTTAATAAAGAAAAATGAAAAAAAAAAGAAAAATTCTTAGCTGTCCAAATAGTCAAGACTATCAAAAACAGAAAAAAAATTCTGAGGAATAGGGATTGCCTGGTTGGTAAAAGGCTTGCAGTGGCAACATGAAGATCTGAGTTTGCTTTTCAGGACCGGTGTTAACAAGCTGCCCGAGCACCATGTGTCTATGATCCCAATGCTGGAAAGACAGAGACAGGAGGGTCCTCAGGACTTTCTTGACATCTTCCTAATAGTCTACCTATTCAATATACCCAAATCAAGCAGCTTTAGGTTCAGGTGGAAAATCCTGTCACAAAAAATGAGGTGAAAAAGAATCAATTAAGTCATTGGATATCGACCTGCATTCACAAACACATTGATGTACACCTGATTTTTTGTGTGTGTATCTTTGGGACATTTTAGTCAATAATTTTTGTGAACAGATGACTCCTTTTTAAACATTTATTTAACAGTTCATTTCAAGCGCTGCGTTCAACTGGAGCAATGCTTAGGTTCTCAATCAGCACGCGATGACACCTGTATTAAACTATCCCTTGGGCCCCAGCTTTCTCTCTGTAAAATCAGCTCTGTTAAAAACAAAGCATAGATCATGTGACAGGTATTTCAGACCCTAAAATTCTAAGAATAAACCAATTTTAGACATGACTACGATTCTTTTCACCCAAAGAAGTGTAAGATTTTGTGAGCAACCTCATTTGATGCACACGGACTTGCTCTACCTATGGAGAAGTGTGGACTGAAGAGATTCAGAGAATGAATAAACCGAGGGGAGTGCCATGGAGCCCAGTCCATCTGAGAATAGTGAAAGGAGTCTGCTTGGACATCCTAGGTCAGCAGCATGCTTTGGAAGTTCTAGAAGCAAAAAAGCAGAATGACAGAGACTGTGGGTCAAGAAAATAGATAGGATTGACCTTTCAACACCTGAACTAGAACATTCCTCATACAGCTGACTATCTGTTATTTTCCACAGAACAACATATAAGTTCCAGGTGATAAGATGATAATGTTAACACTGGTGAGTAGGTTATGGATGAAGCGATCAGTAATTTCTCTATGCGTGTGTTGCCACAGCACCAAGTCATAGCATGTCTTAAGCAAAGCATAAAGACTTTGGAGTTTCATGTTATAGACCTACTGCTTTTGGGAGGATTTGTTCTCCTTAAGCACAAACTGTCCATAAATTCAAGAATGAAAAAAAGCAGAAGAGATAATATTTCATTTAGTAGCTATTGTTCCAGTGTTATATCATCCATCCTTGATGCACCCCAATGGAGAAGATAATAGTTGCTATTTCATAGACTTGGACCATGAGGGTTCAAGCAAATGAATATCATTTATGCATCACAGAAGCCCAGAGTTGCACTGTCTCCCAGCCTCACCACCATTTTGGTCTAATCGATTGCCATATTGATCTCTTTACAGCCCATCTATTCATCTAGAGGCTTATTTGCATTGTACAGAACCCAACTCAAGTTGTTTGGTAGTTGGCTCTCCTCAAGCTGCCAGCTTCTCTATATCCTTTGCTTCGTGGCATATACATTTCCTTTATCCATGAACTACTTCAGCTACCAACGCATTGTTTATTATTTTCATTCTTTCCCATACATTATGTAGTTTTGCTCTTGAAAAATATAGCTCTTGACAGCAATTTGAAAGGCACAAGTCTATAGTCTCTCTATTAAAGACAGTGCCACACTATCAGCAAAACACATCTCCATGCTGTTAATTAGGAAAAGGGTTCTAAGAGTTCTTTCAGCTTGCAAAATAATGTGGCAAATCAGAATGTTCTATCTTCAAGAAACAAAAAACAACTATGATGAAGAGAAACATTTTTTTTTGGTCAAGCATGACCTATGCTAAGATGATAGATGGAAATGACCCAAAGTGTTGACAGAATGCCTTTGTGCAGATCACCAGATACCAGTTCCTGGAGTAATTACAGCTATGAAACATAGTGGACCATGGTGAC
>CABHPH010128069.1:10872-23016 GCA_902168325.1 Peromyscus nudipes | reverse complement strand
CCTTCCTTCCTTCCTTCCTTCCTTCCTTCCTTCCTTCCTTCCTTCCTCCCTCCCTCCCTCCCTCCCTCCCTCCCTCCCTCCCTCCCCCCTTGCTTCCTTTCTGTTTTATTTAGTTGGATTTCTGGAGATCTGAAAATAGTATTTGTTTAAGTGTGTGTGTGTTGGGGGGATGTTTATTAAGCTATTGGATTACATCACTTTTTCTGTGGTGCTAGAGATGGAGTCCAACTCAGCCTGTGTGCACCCTGGGTAGAGTTCTACCTTTGAGCTACATTCCTAGATCCTGGATTACCCTTGAAAATGTGTTTTGGATCTCTGGTCTCTAAAGTGACTCAGAATTGTTTGTGACCATGATCACTTGTCAGAACTCTTCTTTGGTTATAAGTGTCAACACGCCTCTGAACTTGGCAAAAGCAAGAAGGGGACTTGGTGCCTCTGGGGAACTTACAGGGTTGCAAAGAGACATGTGTGGCTCAGGGGCAGACCCTGCTGTCCAGCCTCTCTGGACTTCTGACTTTCAGCTTGGTTTTGCCATGTTTCTCTGCATATTGCTTTCAGGAACCTGACACTTAAGCATCCCCCAGCCACTAGAAAGATAAAATGTGTGGCTCTCAGCATCTGTCTATCCATCGCAGGCAAGGATGACACCTGGCTAGATGTCCACCTCTGCTGGATGGGGGAACAGAGCACAGTGATTGGCTCTCCAGGGGAGGGAGTCCCAATGAATAGTCCTATTGCTGAATGTTGGCTTTAGCTCAAACATAGCACATGCATTATCTTCACAAATTATGGAAACAGTGATGAGAGGTAGGTTTGTATTACCACTGGACGGATGAGCAATGGAGGCCCAGAGATGTTTATTTACTTTCCCATGGCAGTACTGTCAGACAGATTTGGGGCAGGCTGTCTATCTGGACCTACCCTTTGAATTCCTTTCCATCTCTGACAACTAACATAGACAGCGGGGAAGTGGGTGAAGGGTTTAGACAGGGTGGGACTGGGCTCTTTTACACACCAAGGGTAAAACCAAAGCACAAGTTCTGAGGCTGGTGACAAAGAATGATGGTTAGGAAGATGAGGAACGTGATGCTGAGACTTACATGACCTTTGCCACCCAACAGGCATCAGCCAGGAGGGTCTTAAGGATGTAGATCCAACTTGGAGCGGTTCAGTATCCTCAGAAGATGTCCAACTGTGACAAACCCAGCAGACTCTCTGACCTCGATTTCCTTCCCTCTGTGGCTCTTCTGTTACTGTGGTTTGAATATAGCAGAGACCCCCAAGTCCTGCCAACCTCCTTCCTCCCAAGGCTCAGGAAGCATTTCAGAAGAGAGAGCAGAAACAATGTAGGAGCCCGGGCACGGGGAGGAGTGTCATGAAATGCTGTCCTCTGGGGACTGGATATGACTGTTGTATTCAAGAGCTCACTGCAGCTGGGTTACATCCACAAGACCCCTCCAAAGGCAACCGACAAGATCAGTCAGCATCCCAGCAGGCGGCCCTGATGGGGCTCAGTGGATTACAAACCAAAAGTAAACAAACAAAAACACAGGAAGGACATGAAGGTGGGAAGGGGGACATGTTGGGAGAGTAGTGTGGAGTGGGGGAGCTGGGGGTGGATAAGATCAGTATACATTGTTTATATGAATGACATTGTCAAAGAAAACAAAAAGATATTCTAATAAAAAAGAAATTCAAATGATTAACTGAGAGAGAGAGAGAGAGAGAGAGAGCTGAACCCTAGTAAGCAATGTATGCACCAACTCATTGCTCGCTGCTCTTCACTATGGACATGACAAGGCTAGCTGCTTCAAATTCCTGCTGCCTTTACTTCCGTGCAGTGATGGGCTGTAATCTGGAATAGTGAGCCAAATAAACCCCTTTCCCCTTAAGGAAAAACAATCAAACAAATGGCCTCAAAGGCTCATATACTGAAGGCCTAGTCAGACCCCAGAAGGTGTCACTATTGAGCGGAGTTAGGATCATAAAGGCACTAACTTGGAAGTAATCCATTAGGAGGTGGGGCTTAAAGGTAGAAGTAGGTGCCTGGGGGCATGCCCTTAAAGGGGATTATTTGTCCCTGACCCCTTCCTGTGTCTCTGCTCCCAGGCTGCTGTGAGGTGAGCACCTCTGTTCCGTCATGCCCTGTCCACCATCCACTGTGATGTTCGTCTTTACCTCAGGCCCAAAGTACTGGATCTGCCAACCTTGAAGTGAGCACTTTGAGAGCATGAGCCAGACAATATCCTTTTCTCCTCAAGCTGTTCTCTCTGGTGTTTGGTCACAGCCATGAGAAGCTAACACATCTGTTCTCCTCAGGATCCTGCCAGTCTCTTACAGGTTTTGGGCTCCTTGCGGTGGTAATCCCCTTTGGCAGGCTCCTTCCCTTCTCCATTGGAGGGCTTGCTTTCTCCTGCCAGCTCCCACTCTACTTCTCAGAAGCCTCCCCTGATTTATTTAGCAAATGCCATTCACTCACTAACTCCTCCAAAGAACATGTCTTATGAAACAAAGGATAAGTGCTGTTGTAGGCAGTGTTCTGTTGCTGTGAAGAGACACCATGAACCATGGCAACTCTTGTAAAAGAGAGCATTTCACTGGGACCTGCTTACAGTTCCAGAGGTTTAGTCCACTATCCTCATGCAGACCTGTTAGCTAAGAGTTCTACATCCAGATCCAAAGGCAACAGAAAGAGAGAGACTCTGGGCCTGGCTTGAGCTTCTGAATCCCCAAAGCCCACCCCCAGGGACACACTTTCTGCCACAAGGCCGCGCCCACTCCAAGGCACATCTCCAAATCCTTCTCAAGTAGTGTCACTCCCTATGACCAAACACACATATACATGAGCCTATGGGGGCCATTCTTATTTAAAACACCACAAGCGCTTTGGCTAGTTAGAGTCCATTTCTGACTGGTGCTTGGTAACAGGTCAGCAAGTACTGAAAGGCTCACCCTGGTCCTTGATATCTCCAGTCATCCATGTCCAGGCATGTAGGTATCAGATCTCATGGCTGGGCTGGACACAGTGGCGCACGCCTTTAATCCCAGCACTTGGGAGGTAGAGACAGCAGGTCTCTGTGAGTTCTAGGCCAGCATGGGCTGCAGAGTGAGAACCTCTCTGGGGGGAAAACAAGGTTAAAACAACATATCCCGGACTGTAAGAACCTTTGACATGAAGCACCCAGGTCAAGAGGACATGCTATCTGTGGGTAGAATTAAGTCACAGAGGATGTTTCATTTTCCCAAAGTTTGGGAAAGAAAAGGCTAGCTGGGTCCATCTGGCTTGCTAACAGGTGGACTCAAAAGCAAAGAGGAGGATTTCATTTCAGAAGCATCCCTGTTAGAAAATTAAAAAAAAAAAAAAAGAAGAAGAAAAAGAAAGAAAGGAAAAGCTCTCACACTTCTTCCCTGAAGGAGGCTGTCACTTGGTTCCTCTCTCTGGCTCTGGCATATGCTTCCATCCCTGTTCAGAAGCGTGGCTGGTATTCTGAGCTTGCTGCCATGAGAACTGAGAACAGCTTCTCTGCCTGGCAATGGGCAGGAGGAAGACGGCAGCAGCGTTGCTCCCAGGGCAGAGCCTTTGACTGCAAATCCCTGTTCAAAGGCTCAAACCAGAACACCAGAGGCTCAGAGGAAGACAGAGGCCCTGCCTGTGTTGCAAGGGGACAGGGCTTTCGGAGACTGTGGCTGGAACAGCCTATTAGGTCTGTTCAGTGTGGGCTTCTGTCTTTTCTTGCCTGCCTGATTTACTCTGGAGCTGAACTGAGTTCAAATCTTGTCTGTGTCCCTTAAAAGCTATGTAGTCTTGAGAAAACGACATTTCTTTGGGCTTTTGGCTTAACATGGAACATGGTGGTGGTACAGAAAAACAAACCAACCAACCTCCTGGGCTGGGGGGTTAACACAGCCGATAAAGCACTTGATTTGCAAATCCAAGAGTTGGAATTTGGATCCCCAGAATGCACACACAGTCAGTTGTGACAGCACACATCTGCAACCCCAGGGCATCTACAGAGAGACAGACAGTGGAGCTAGGAGAATCTCCAGACCCACAGAAAGCCAGCTGCTGTAGTACACATCTGTAATCACAATGTCCATCCTCACCTCCCCCCTTGTTTTCCGGCATCTCTTGTTCACCTTAGTGTATGCCAGGCTAGCTGGCCTGTGAGCTTCCAGGGAGTCTCCTGTATCTGCTCCCCCCCCCCCCCCCCTCCTCCTGCTGCTGGTCCACTGGGATTACAGGTGTTTGCTGCCACACCAAGATTTACGCAGGTTCTGGGGACCCAAAGTATAGTCTTCAAGCTTGCATAGTAGGTGCTTTACCCGCTGGGCCGTCTCCCCAGCCCTCAGCCAAGGATCTTTACAACTGAATGTTCATTTGTATGCACAAAGAGAATTTAATAATATCAAAAGGGCTTTTTTTTCCAAGACAGTTTCTCTTTGTTGTAGCCTTAGCTCTCCTGGAACTCACTGTAGACCAGGCTGGCATTGAACTCAGAGATCTGCCTGCCTCTGTTTCCTGAGTTCTGGGATGGAAGCTGTGCACCACCACAACTAGCCTCAAATAGAGTTTTTTATTGATCAGTGATTGACCACTTGAAGTTTTAAAACTAAATGGTTCCCTGTACAATTACCACATTAATATTTCTAATATGTCCTTTGGTATTTGCAAGAATGTATTTCAACAATAAAATTCTTTCAGCATTTTTTCCCATAAATCACTCATTGAGAACTGAAAGCTTTAATATAGAAGCTATTATTTTATTTGTTGACTAATGATAGATTTTAATGTTTTCAGATAGTCTTATATAGCCAGGCTGACCTTGAATTTGTTATGCAGCTCTGAACTCTGGCCTTAAACTCCTGATCCTTCTTCCTCCATAACCCAAGTACCAGAATTGCAGGCACACGCTAGCATGCCCGACTATTTACTTTGGAAATCAACTTGAAATTGCTGTCAATTGCGTTAGTGAGGCCTCAGATGCAAGTTGCAGTTACGTGGATGACCCTGAGATAAGCAGATTAAACAAATAAATAAACAATGAATTCTGGCACTTCTAAGGGTCTGTAAGCTTCTAGACTTTTTTTTTTGGTTTTTCGAGACAGGGTTACTCTGTGTTGTTTTGCGCCTTTCCTGGAACTCGCTTTGTAGACCAGGCTGGCCTTGAACTCATATAGATCCACCTGCCTCGGCCTCCCGAGTGCTGGGATTGAAGGCGTGTGCCACCACTGCCCGACGCTTCTGGCCTTTTGAAGGGACCAGCTGGTTTTAGGTAAGAAGCCCTTCTGGTCCCCTCCCCCTCTGTTTTGTTTTTTTCCTGAGATGGAGAGATGGCTCAGAGGTTAAGAGCACTGACTGCTCTTCCAGAGGTCCTGAGTTCAATTCCCAGCACCCACATGGTGGCTCACAACCATCTGTAATGAGATCTGAGATAGGATCTCAATCTTCTCACCTGAGCCTCTCAAACAGCTGGGGTGCCATGCCTTTCTTTCTTTCTTTCTTTCTTTCTTTCTTTCTTTCTTTCTTTCTTCTCCTCTTCTTTTCAGTGTCAGGGACCAACCCCAGGGTTTCCTGTGTGTTAGGTAAGCACTGCACACCTAGCCCCTGGGACTTTATTACTGCTCTCTCTTTCTGTGAAATAAATTATGTCTGCCAATGACCTCACAGTTTCAATGGGAAGGAAAAGAGATGTCTTTCCAGAGGCTTAGTCAAGCTGGGTCATGTGGTCACCCTTGGGTGGAGGTTGGTGCAGTGGGCTGGGCATGTTACTATGGGATGGAACCAAGGTTAGAACTAGAGAAAATATTGTTGAGCAGACCAAGAAGCAATTAGTGTGACCCATGATCAATCACGCTCCTTTTCCCAGGGAAGGTTTTTGTTAGTTTGTTTTGTTTCTGAGACAGGATCATACTCTGTAGACCAGGCTGTGGCTTAGTCCTTTGTCTGATACTTTGGCTTCCAATGAATAGTTTTGTTTTGGTAAGATTGTTTTACAGCACAGGAGTTTTGACCTGCTCCGTTTCTGACCTGGGCCGGTTCACCCCTCCTTAGGCAACCTGGTGGTTCCCTGCGCCTGGGAGTTCACCATATTGATGCCGAACTTAGTGTGGACACCCAAAGGCATAGCGCACTACAGCCCAGAACAGAGCTCATGGACTCTGGACCAACAGTTAGGAAGGCTGTGCAGGCATGGGACCGATTGCATAGCTTTTAAGGGACATAGACAAGATTTGAACTCAGTTCAGCTCCAGAGTAAATCAGGCAGGCAAGAAAAGACAGAAGCCCACACTGAACAGACCTAATAGGCTGTTCCAGCCACAGTCTCCGAAAGCCCTGTCCCCTTGCAACACAGGCAGGGCCTCTGTCTTCCTCTGAGCCTCTGGTGTTCTGGTTTGAGCCTTTGAACAGGGATTTGCAGTCAAAGGTTCTGCCCTGGGAGCAACGCTGCTGCCGTCTTCCTTTACATAAAATCGGGTTTGTGGAAGCAGGGGGATTAGGAGTTCTCTGTCATTCTTAGCTGTGAGGTGAATTCAAGGCTGTTCTGGGCTGGGTTGTATGAGATTCTCTCTCAAAAGAGGAGGAGGAGGAGGAGGGGGAAGAAAGAAGGACCAACCCTGTAATTTTGCTGATAGACCTGGACCATCCTACAATTTCTAGGTTTTTTTTTTTTTTTTTTGATTATGCCTTGTAAACCTTGGGGTCACACAGGAAACATAGCTTCTAGTGCCTGTGCTGTGGCTAACAGATGTCTTCAGGCTTCTGTTAACAGATAAAATTAGAAGCTTGGATAGGTGATTTATAGCATCTCCTTGTGCTAAGATTCTGGACTTGACTATTCGAAAACAAATTATATCTGCAGAGTGAAATGACTCGCATTTGCACAGACCTGTAATTTCCTAAATGATATTGACCTTCAAGGAGTAATTTCATGGAATGAATTCTTGGTGGGGGGGGGGGAAGAACATTAATATTTAACTGTTAACTCAGCGTCTATTTCTTCAGTGTTAACTCACTGTACCCAACACTATCTTACCTCCTTTTTGAGATGGGAACTTATGAGGTCTCAGTTGCCCTCAAACTCATTATAAAGCAGAGAATGACCTTGATCCTCTTGCTTCTACCTCATGAGTCCTAGAATGATAGGTGTGCACAATCATGACTGGTTTTATGCAGTTCTGGGGATTGAACTTGGGGCTTTGAGCATGCTACACAAAAGCCAGGGTACCTAAGCTACATCCCCAGCCCAACACAGGTTTTTCTTTTTTTTTTTTTTTTTGATTGTAATGGGGATAGAACATGGGCCCTTGAGTATGGTAGGCAAGAACTCTACCCTGAGTTATATCCCATCTCTTTCAATAGTAGATTTTAACTCTCTCTGTCTCTCTCTCCCTGTCTGTCTCTGTTTTTCTCTCTGTCTCTCTCTCTATCTCTCCCTGTTTCTCTCTCTCTGTTTCTCTCTCTATGTTTCTCTCTCTCTCTGTTTCTCTCTCTCTCTCTCTCTCTCTCTCTCTCTCTCTCTCTCTCTCTCTGTGTGTCTGAGGGCCAACCTGCCCCACGTGTGTCTGATGATCAAATTCAGGATGTTGTACATGGTAGGTGTCTTAGTTAAGGTTTCTATTGTTGTGAAGATACACCATGACAACTCTTATAAAGGAAAAACATTTAAATGGAGTGGCTTACATTTTCAGAAGTTTAGTCCATTATTATCATGGTGCATGCAGGCAGACATAGTGCTGGAGAAGTTTGACAGGTCTTTCTTTGGACCACCAGCTCCCAAATAATGACATGGAGATGTCCTATTAATTATGAAATCTTAGCCTTAGTTTAGGCTTGTTCCCAACTAGTTCTTAAACTTAAATTAACCCTTTATTATTTACGTTCTGCCACATGACTGGTTACATCTGACTTCCTCCTTGTCTCACTGGCAAATTCCCCACCTCTCAGATTCTTCCTCTGAGTTTCTCTCTCCTCAAAAGTCCTGCTTATCCTCTCCTACCTAGCTATTGGCTATTCAGTTCTTTATAAAACCAATCAGAAAGTGCCTTAGGCAGATGAGGTAAAACAGACACATCTTCACAGTGTAAAAAAGATTATCCCACAACATTTCCCCCTTTTTGTCTACATAAAAAGAAAAGGCTTTAATGCTAACACAGTAAAACTATATACAATAAGAACAATTATCAAATAAGAATTACATTCACAAAGTCCAGTTCATTTGTATTTGGCAAATTTGGAGAAAGTATTCTATTATCTATCCTATCTTGGTGAGTCCAAAGTTTTATATCTAAACCACTTTCTATCATAAAGTTGTAGAATATTATTTTAACTATGTAAAGATGTGTTACATTTGTTTATGCTGTATTTGTTTAATGATGTAAGGATGTGTGTTTAGTTATGTAAAGATGTGTTGCATTTGTTTCACCTTGCCTGCCTATGGCACCTGATTGGTCTAATAAAAAGCTGGACATCCAATAGCTAGGCCAGAGAGGAATAGGTGAGGCTGGCAGGCAGAGAGTGTTGCTGGAGAATTTCTCTCCAGCTTCCAAGTCCTGCCAGTTCCAGAATCCACTCGTAAAATAAACACACAGACACTTACATTATTTAAACTGCTTGGCCATTAGCTCAGGCCTATCATTGTCTAGCTCTTACTCTTATATTTAGCCCATTTCTATTAATCTCTACTTTGCCACGTGGCTCGTGGCTTACCGGTACTTTACATCTTCCTTGTCCTGGCGGCGGCTCCAGACAGTCTCCCCATCCTTCCTCCTTCCTCAATTCTCCTCTCCGTTAGTCCCGCCTATACTTCCTGTCTGGCTACTGGCCAATCAGTGCTTTATTTATTAACATATTTGTCATACAGAACATCCCACAGCAAGAGAGAATAAATAAGAGGAGAAATATTGGCTCAAGAGGAATGAAGAAGGAGAAGAGAATAAGGAGAAAGAGAGGGACACACCTAGGGCAAGAAGCCAGACGGCCACCAGACAGTCAGACACGAGAAGCAGTGAAAGTCAGATATACAGAAGGAAAGAAAAGTAAAAAGCCCTGAGGCAAAAGGTAGACAAAGAGAAACAGGTTAATATAAGTTAAAAGAGCTAGCCAGAAATGAGTCTAAGCTAGGCTGAGCATTCAAAATTAATAATAAGACTCTGTGTCATGATTTGGGAGCTGGTTGGTGGCCTAAAAGAAAAAGACTGGTGAATCATAACTTCTATTACCCACCTAAAAATATTGTATTAGACCTTAAAACATTTTCTTAGACAAATAATTTAAGCTTTTATGTTTCTCAACTTTTATAAACTTTACATCTCTCTTGTGAGTTTCTTTTTTGAATATGGTAACAAAGAAATATTAAAACTATAACTATCTAGTCTTCAACCTCATTACAGACCTGAGAGGGATAGATATTACCTGAGTAAACAGGAAGTGCAGAGCAAGCAATTCCCAAAACTACAGAAATGACAGATGGCTGCCTGGACAGTCACTCCAGGGTTCTTCTACATTGTTGGAGCATCCATCTTTGGCCTACATGTCTAGAATATCTGACAGACTTTTCTGTAAAACAGGAATTTTGTAGGATTGGCCTACCTTGTCTTGGCAAAGTTCAGCAGTCAACTTTCTTTGTGTCCTGCTTGTCCAATTTGGACAGCATGCTGTCAGCAGTTGAGGCAAGGGCAGTTTCTTGCCCAGTGGTTAGCTTTTTCCACCTTTAAAGCAAGCTCCATATGGAGGTTCTTTGATACCCATCATCTTCTTTGAAGTAGATTGGTGCTGCCAGAAGCATATGTGTCTCATTGCCATGAAAAGACTTATGTTATTAAGACATATTAAATGCTGTATTCTGTAGATCTCTGAAGTGTTTGAAGACCATCTATCTATCTAAATTTAATCTCTGTTTATCCTTGAAAACATATCTAACATGACTACAAGTTTCATTGTTACAGATGACTAACTACTAACCTGCATTTCTTAATTATCCTGAAAAGTAGTTTGTAAAAATAGCTTCCAAGGACTAGAACTTTACATTACATTTTCAAATAGACTGCATGGGTACAATACCTTAAATAAGAGTAAAAACATATATACAATATGTTATAATAAAAATAACCTTAAATTTGTATCAATATACAAATATCCATACCAATGTAAAATATTTGAGAATAGTAGTTGTTTTTTAGTTTAAAAGTAGATTCAATAATATTCCTGTACCCCTTAAACAATGACATCTATAATCTACTGAATGACCAAAAACCACCCATCCCACCTCTTGGGAATATGGGCATCATGTTCTTTTTGTTGTTGTTGTTGTTATTGTTGTTGTTGTTGTTGTTTTGAGACAGGGTTTCTCTGTGTAGCTTTGCACCTTTCCTGAAACTCACTCTGTAGCCCAGGCTGGCCTTAAAATCATAGAGATCCACCTGCCTCTGCCTCTCAAGTGCTGGGATTAAAGGCATGCACCACCACCGCCTGGCCATCATGTTCTTAAAATTGCTTCCTGCTATCTGGGGGCAATGATATCTTTAGGGGACCCTGAGAAAATTGGGATAATGGTTAAGTCCTAGGATAACTAGCTGAATCATTTGTTGTCCAGTCTCTGTACTATGGGACTGTGCAGGGCTTAAGCGCAGTCCTGGATAGAGCAGTCTCTGGGGCTGGACCATCTCAGTAAGCCGCTTTGAAGTTGTTCTGGACGCAGAATTTTGAGGAAACTGTAACAGAGGCATTCTGAAGGGCTGGATCACTTGGGCTACTTGTCTTCATTGGTGTCTGGTTCCTTTTTTTCTGAAAACACATAATTTTAAAAACATAATTCTTTATTGATTCTTTGGAAATTTCACATCATGCACCTCAATCCTAATCACCTCCCAGTCCCTCCAAATCTGTCCCTCACCCCTGCAGTATGTCCCAAATTAATTAAAAACAAAACAAAACAACAAAACAACAAAAAACAAACAAACAAAAACCCCACCTCAGTCTTCCATCTTTCCAATGCCTCTTCATTCTAATGGCATCAGGAACTGCGGTGTGTCATTCAGTATACCCTTTCTGTTCAATCAGCCCCACAAAATGTTCTTTGCAATGAATCGTTGGTCTGGCTCAAGGCCTCTGGTTTCTGGTACACCATCATCACTGGCCCTCATTGAAACTCCTTTCAGATATCCTGTTGTTGCTCTGAGTCATGGAGATCTTGTGATTATCACTCTGTAGGACCAGTCGCTTTGAGCACTCCAGCAGGTCAAAGATGGGGGAGCTGAGAGGTGGGCCAACTAAAGGCCCAGAATATGGATCTGAGTGGTAGCTGAACTGGCCAGTTTGGGCCATTGGGACCATTCCTTCAGGTGGGGAGCAGAGACAGCTCTCCTAGACCCATGTTGTCATGGCCAGCTCTCCCACACCTGTGATGCAGGGAAGGGCCATCTCTCCCGAGTTGTTGGGGTCAGCTTTCCTGTGTGTGTGGGATGATACCAGCTCTCCTGCTGTGGACACACTAATTTTTAGAGGTAATATACATATCTGCATTAACACAAGTATGGAATGTACAGTGTGCACAAATCATCTAAAGATGATTTTCTGTTCTATGTTTGAACAGGTAAAAGACATCTGTCAACACTATATAACCAAACTATAATATAAATCTCCATCCATGAAAATATGGCACATAATAATGTCATAAGGACTCTGTAGCCAACAAGATTGTCATGTCTTATTCAGTCTCAGAGCGGTTCCCATGTAGAGGGATCAGCATATCCATCACCTGTCTTGTAGTTTTTCTTGGTTTCTTCCTTTATGTCTGCAGCCAAGATTTTCAGGAGGTCTCCCCTGATCAAATCTGATCTTTATTTATTTTGAAAGAATCCATAGCTTTTCGTTTCCTCTGGAAAGAAAGGCATAACCTCTCCTCCAATGCAACACATTTCTTGACTTCCATTCTGAAGTTAAGACATCCTTTAAATATATAGGCTGGTTTAATTCAGCAGTTTTTTCCCCACAATCCAATGTCTCTCAGCAGCTGTTGTTTTTTGTTCATTAGCATTTAAAAAACTTAAAATTAATAAAGCACTATATAGGATCCAGACACCTTATGTTATATTTTCCATCCTTATGTGGATTCTTTTTTTTTTTTTTTTTTTTTTTTTTTTTTG
>CABHPH010128069.1:0-10772 GCA_902168325.1 Peromyscus nudipes | reverse complement strand
CTGGAACTCACTTGGTAGCCCAGGCTGGCCTTGAACTCACAGAGATCTGCCTGCCTCTGCCTCCCGAGTGCTGGGATTAAAGGCGTGCGCCACCACCGCCTGGCTAGATTCTTTTTTTTTTTTTATATTACTTCATTCTCTCTTTAAAGATTTCATTATTTTTAAACTACTTTATTTTCCTATGACTGTCTTTACCCATCTTCTTTTCTTTCTTCAACACCTAAGCACATTTTAAAGTATACTGTACCTATTCAGAGGCTTTCTTGGTCAGGACCTGACTTTCTGTGTGCCCTGACTCTTGGAAAATGTTACAAAAATATTACAAAACCCTTCTGTGCATCCACAGGCTTTTTCTGCAGCCCTGCTCCACGCACAGTGCTGAAGGATGGCTCTGCACCCCTCTGGTCCATGAGAGCCAAGCCTTACACCTGTGAGCATGGCCAGGAGCTGCATTTACTGGCCCAAGCTCTGGGATTTTGCTAAGCCTGGCTGCAGCAGGCATTTCTATCTAGTCTCCCATGGAGTAGCACACCAACTTCTCATAGATCCTATGCTTGGAATATACATTGGATGCCAAATGTAATTGGTCTTTTTTTGGACCACCAGCTCCCAAATAATGACATGGAGACTTCTTATTAATTATGAAAGCTTGGCCTTAGCTTAGGCTTATTCCCAACTATCTCTTAAACTTAAATTAACCCATTTATATTAATCTATGTTTTGCCATGTGGCTTATTACCTCTCCTCCATACTGTACATCTGACTTCCTCCACCTCTTGCTGGCAAATTCACAACAGAGAAGTAGTTGAGTGTTCTACCTCTTGACTTTCAGGCAACAGAAAATAGTCTGAGACACTGGGTGGTTTCTTGAGCATATATGAGACCTTAAAGCCTGCCTCCACAGTAACATACTTCCTCCAACAAGGCCATACCTACCCCAATAAAGCCATACCTCCTAATAGTGCCACTCCTTTTAGGGGCCATTTTCTTTCAAACCACCACAGTACACAAGCACCATGTCTTAGTTAAGAGTTTTCTATTGCTATAAAGAGACACCATGACCACAGCAATTAAATAAAGGAAATATTTAATTGAGGTGGCTCACTTACAGTTTCAGAGGTTCAGTCCATTATCATCATGGTGGGGAGCATGGCGGTATGCGGGCAGATATGGTGCTAGCTACATCATGGCTTGTAGGCAACAGGAAGTTGACTGAGACAGTGGGCAGTATCCTGAGCATAGGAAACCTCAAAGCCCCACTCTCCTCCCCTCAGTAACACAATTCCTCCAACAAGGCCATACACACTCCAACAAAGCCATACATCCTAATAGTGCCACTCCCTATGAGATTATGGGGGGAAATTACATTCACACTACCACACACCCTATCACTATTCTGTACATCAGCCTTTTTTTGTGGAGTGAGTTCTCTCCATTCACCTTTATGTGGGTTCTGGAGCATGATGAGTCATCTTGCTGGCCCTCGGGCTCTTTTTAATTGTAGATTTTAATATATTTTTGTTGCTGAGAATCAAACCCAGGGCCTTGAATACGTTAGGCAAGAGTTCTAGCACTGAGCTACATCTCAGATCTTTTTAACAGTAGATTTTAACTTTGGGTGTGTGCTTTTCTGGGGAATTGAACTCAGGGCCTTGTACATACTAGGTAAGCACTCTACACTGTCCATCTCCTCAGTCCTTGTTTATTCTTTTCAGTCTTTATCAGCAGTTCTGAGGGATCGTGCAGAAAACAAAGCACCCTCTTCCCAGAGGTGTCACACACTAACCCTGGAACCCGTGAGGATGTTAATTGTGCTTCTCACTTTTGTGTTACCGTGACAGAACACCCCACCAAACAACTGAAGGATTTACTTTGGATTTCCAGTCCCTTCTGGCTTGACCATTGGGCCTGTGGCAGCATAGCACATCCAGGTGGGAGCACATGACTGCTCACCTCATGGCAGCCAAGAAGCAAATAGAGAAAAGGGCCAGGGTTCCACAACCCCTTTCAAGGACACACCCCTAAGACTTAACTTCCTCTCACTAGACGCGTGCGTCTCTAAGACACCACCAGCTCCCAGTAGTGCTATAGGGTGGTGATTGAGCTTTTACACTTAGGGCTTTGAGAGACAGCCCCAGACCCAAACCACCATACCATCCCTTTAAAGTCCCCGGAGGGAGCACATTCTGAAGACATGATGATTTTGTCCTATTGAGACAAATTAAGATTAGGGTTCTCCAACTCTAATCTCTAATATCCTTTCTTCCTCTCTTTTTCCTCTCTCTCAATCTCTCCCTCTTTCCCTCCCTCCCTTCCTCCCTCCCTCCCTTCCTCCCCCTCTTCCTCCCTCCCTTCCTCCCTCCCTTCCCTCTCTTCCTTTCTTTCTACATTTGTCGCTTTTCCTGTTGTTGTGGTAAAAATACCCCTACCACAGCAATTTAAGGGAGAAAGGTTAATTTTGGTTCACAGTTTGAGGTTGCGGTCTGTCGTGGCAGCAGGAGCTGGAGGCAGCTGGTCACATGTATGCCCCGTCAGGAAACAGAGAGTGCTGAATACTATGGTAAGCTAGCTTTTTCCTTTTTCTGCAGTCCAGGACCCAGCCCATGGAGTCCTGCTGCCTATATTTAGGATGGGTCTTTCCACCTCAGTTAATCTGTACCTAATTTACATAGTCCTACACAGGTAAGGCCAGAAGCTTGTCTCTAGGTGATTCTAGGGTCTGCCAACATGACAATACTCTCTCTCCTTCATCCCCTCCCCCTTCCCATTTTTCTCTACAGCTCAGGTTGTGGACATTAAAAGGGAGTGGGGTGGGAATATTTCTCAGTGATGGAGCACTTGCCCAGCATATACAAGGCCCTGGGTTAGTTCTGAAACACAAAATCCACAACTTGTTTGCCTAAATTGTTCTAGTATTAATAAAAACTTGGGAGTCAGAAGTTGAGATAAAAAACCTGATGAATTCAAGGAACAACAGAGAGACTATCGGCTGAGCGGATTTTCCAGGTTTCCTGTATCCAAAAGCCCCGGAAATATCTCTCAGCCCCTCCTTCTCTCTTTCTGTCCCTGTATATTGGACTTCCTCAGTCGTCCAACGTCCCTATGGCTAATTCCGGTCAGCCAGTCACTGACTCCTCCTGGATTCAAGGTGGCTTTATTGGCACAGCAGAGTGGCAATGCAAGCAATTCTCCTGCACCACACAACCAAACCAAATCAAATGGAAACACCACAGATGGCACATGGAACTATAATTGAGTTTCTACTGTGTCTCTACCCAGGGAAAGGAGGGGTGAGTGTGGGGGATGAAGGAAAGGAAACCCTCTCCACCCGTGCTGGCCGCCCTGAATGCAACAGAACCAAGGGAATGAATAGATATCAGAATTTAAGTGAGCTTATCACACACACACACACACACACACACACACACACAAGTAACAATGGCTAAATCAACCCTGAGGTGCTGAGAACCTGGTAAATTACTCAATCCTCGAGGCTGGATGCCTCAACATATGGAGTAACTCAGTCCACAGGCATGGGTGTCTGAGTCCTTCGAGTTCTGTTCCATTCTACAACAGAAACTTGGAAATGCTGGTTCTGCTGTCACTTAATGCAGCAGCAGCAGCGCAAATCAGCTAGGCGGCAAGAGGGAGGCCAAGCAGCTAATGGCAGAGAATAACCTCCCTTCAGAAAAAAGCTTTTAAAAAAAATCTGGCCTCTTCATCCAGCAACTAATAAGAGCAGATACAGAGACCCACAGCCAAACATTAGGCGGAGCTCGGGGAATCGTTCGGAAGAGGGGGAGGAAGAACTGTAGAAGCCGAAGGGGTCAAGGATGTCACAAGAACATGGCCCACAGAATCAACTAAGCAGGGCTCATAGGGGCTCACAGAGACTGAAATTGACAATCAGGGAGTCTGTATGGCTCTGACCTAGGTCCTCTACATATATGTTACGGTTGTAGAGCTTGGTGTTCTTGTGGGACTCCTAGTGTGTGTGTCGGGGGTCTGCCTCTGACTCTTTTGTCAGCTTTTAGGATCCTTTTCCTCCTATTGGGTTGCCTTGTCCAGCCTTGATATGAGGGGATGTGCCTAGTCTTACACTAACTTGTTATGCCATATTTGGTTGATATTCCTAGGAGACCTGCTTTTTTCTGAAGGGAAATAGAAGAGTGGGTCTGGGGGAGAGGAGGGGCGCTGGAGGGGGCTGGGAGGGAAGGAGGAAGGGGAAACTGTGATCAGGATGTAATACATGAGAGAAGAATAAATAAATTTATTTTTTAAAAAAATCTGGCCTCCTGTTGGAAGGTGCTGCCCACAGTTGGGGTGGGCCTTGCCACGTCAAACAGGACAATTCTTCCAAGGATGCTCCTTACTCAGGTGATTCAAATTTATGGCCAGTTGACATTAAAGCCAACTATAATAAGTTTCTGAGGCAGCCATCTGGGCCTGCTTCCAAGATAAAAACTGAGGCATGGGGTATGAATAGATATTTCTGACTCGAAAATCCTATGTAGCGAACAAGGCTTTGTTATCTCTCCATTCACTACAGTTACAGAGGAGAATGTCAGAACTCAGGTTTTCTCTGGCAGAGGCTGGGATGGAGCTCAGTTGGTAGAATGCTTGCCTAGCTTGCACAAAGCTCTGGGCCTGATCCCCAGCACTGTAGAGAACCGTGTGTGACAGTGCATGCCTGCAATTCTTGCACTCAGGAGGGGGAGGCAGGAAGGTCAGAAGCTCAAGGTTAGCATATTTTTAAAAAAGATTGTTCTCTTTTTTTCTTGGTTTTTTTGAGACGGGGTTTTTCTGTTTAGCCCTGGCTGTCCTGGAACTCATTTTGTAGACCAGGCTGGCCTCAAACTCAGAGATCGGCCTGCCTCTGCTTCCCAAGTGCTGGGATTAAAGGCATGTGCCATCACCACCTGGCTAGAAAGATTGTTCTTAATTAGTTTTTTTTTTTTTTTTTTAGCTGCCACTTCATTAAAAAGGCAAACCTTTGAAACTCGTTGCTCAGCTCTCAACTTTGCAGGAATCATGTCAGACACGACATGGGAAACAGCCCAGTTCTAGGAACTGTTTGCAGAAGCTGAGGTTTCTCACCTTCCCATCTGGGTTTCAAATCCCAATTCGGTACTTGTGTGAAGCCTGTCCTAGGCAGAACTGACTTGCCCAGCTGTGGCCAGATGCCCAAGGCAGTCACAAAGGCCCCTGTGATCAGACTCCAGGCCAAGGTTGGACTAGAGAAAAAACTTCAGAATGGCACCTCTCCCTCATGTTAAGGGGATATTTCTCGGTCAGGGTTCACAATATAACTGCATTTGCTACCTCTCCCAGTGCTGTGACGAAGTAGCGGAAAGAAGCCACTCAAGGGAGGCAGGACTGATTCTGAGTCACAGTTTAAGGAGAACAGTCCTGGCTGGGATTAAATCTTGGTGATAGAATGCTTACTAAATGTGAATGAAGCCCTAAGTTTGATTCCCAGCACCACACACAAAGCAGAAAAAGTGGTTGGGGTGATACAGCTCATGGCTGGGACAGTTGGTTACATCAGTCAGAAAGCAAAGAGACTATAGTGGAACCCACTGGCAGGAAATCTGAAGGTCTACTTCCAATGATGTTCTTCCGGGGGAGGGGGCACCTTCTAAAGGACCCACAACCTCCCCAAACAGTGCCCGTCCACGAACCAAGTGTTTCAATGCATGAACCTCTGGAGGACATCCACATCCAAACCATTACAATGTCAATAACGACATCTAACACCCTGTTGTGGTTTGTATATGGTCTCCAGCTGGTGACTCCTTTGGATGTGGAGACTTAGTAGAGAAGTAGGCACTGGAGGACGGGCCTGGAGACTTTGGAGCTGGACTGTTGTAGCACAAATCTTAAAAGGTTTTATTAATAAAAACAAATCCAGAGCCAGTTATTGGGGTGAACGCTGGAAGATCAGAGGAACAGAGCCAGCCACAGCTAACCTCACCTTGCCAATTCCTCACCTGATCTCATTTCCTCAAACTGGAAGTCTCTGAGTCCTCATCCGAACGGATCTCAGCTGAACTGCTGCTCAAAAGCCTAAAAGCTTAACCAGGCTCTAGTTCCTGGTCCTCACGCCTTGTATACCTTTCTGCTTCCTGCCATCACTTCCTGGGATTAAAGGCGTGTGTCACCATGCCTGACTGTTTCCAGTGTGGCCTTGAACTCACAGAGATCCAGACGGATCTCTGCCTTTGGAATGTTAGCATTAAAGGTGTGTGTGCCACTATTTTCTGGTCTCTATATCTAGTGGTTGTTCTGTTCTCTGACCCCAGATAAATTTACTAGGGTGTACAATATTTTGGGGAACACATTATCACCACAGACTGTCCTTGTTCATTCTCTGTCTGAGTGTGGATGTAATGGAGCCAGCTGACCTCCCACTCCTGAAGCT
Source organism: Peromyscus nudipes (assembly GCA_902168325.1). NCBI lineage: Eukaryota > Metazoa > Chordata > Mammalia > Rodentia > Cricetidae > Peromyscus > Peromyscus nudipes. The sequence goes on along the minus strand of CABHPH010128069.1, from coordinate 4,351 downwards.
AAGCCTTCTCTGACTGCTGCCATCTTTCCTGCCACGATGGCATGTATTTCTCTGGAACTGTACTCCAAAATAAACCTTTCCTTCTTTAAGTTGCTTTCACTGGGCCTTTTAGCACAGCGATGGAAAATTAACTGATACACATCTGTCAAACTCTTAGCTTGCAACAGTTTCACTGATGTTGCTCTTGTCACTATGGTGACTAATTTAATGATCAAAATCTCCCATAAGATAGGCTCAAGATGTAGCCCAGATGGTAGAGTGCTTGCCTAGCATGCATGAAGTCCTGGGTTCATTTGACCCTTGGAAACCAGGTATGGCGGCATATGCCTGGGATCCCAGCCCTTTGAAATGAAGACAGGAGGATCACAAGTGAGTTCAAAGACAGTCTAGACTACCAGAGATGGTGTCTGGAAATTTTTATATCCCATAAGACGACGTTATTCTATTTAATCATCGAAACAGGTAACAAGTACAGCTTCCAGAGTGTGGGGCAAAGAGGTATGGGTGTAATTGTGATGTTGTTTCTTTCTGGTCACCTTAGTCTTAGAAGTTACTTAGACTTCTTAGGCCTCAGTTTTCCTCATCTGTAAAATAGAGACAGTGATGTTATCTGTTTCGCAGCATCATGTCTGATAAATAGCATCAAGTCTGCAAAGCATGTGATACCCTTTCCCTTGGCATAGTGGGAGGGATTGACCCTTGGCAGTAACCATCAGCGAATGGATGAAAAGTGGCTGGGGATCTGCGTTAGCTCCATTGCCATTTCCAAGCTTTCAAGGAGAGCTGGCCTGCTAGCTGTTCTCTGCCTGTCTGCTGGAAGAGTCTAGAAGGGTGGTCAAGATGACTCGGTGGGTAAAGGCTTTCTGCCAAGCCTGGAAACTTGAGTTAATCCCTAGGACCCATATAACGGAAGGAGAGGAACAACGCCTGTAAGTTGTCCTCTGACTTCTGCTTGAGCGCTGTAGCGTGAGACCTCTTTCACCTCACACATGCACCCACAAATAAATATATGTAATAATCCAATTCCTTAAAAAGAAAGAGAACCCCTGTGTTAGAGACTGAGTCTGGGAACTTCTGCATGCTAGGAGAGTTGTTTACTACTGAGCTATATTCTGGCCCTAGAGTCTAGAAAAATCTGAGCTTTCTTTAGAGATGATGTGGAAGGACAAAGAGAAAGAAATACTCCAGAAATAAACTGTGGGTTCTTGCTCATGAACCAGAAGATGCTCCCACAGGTATCTTGACAGCAGACAGGCAGACATTAGCTTGACAGGCAGTTGCATGGTGGGAATCAGGACCCAGGAGGTAGAAGGCGGAGGATGTATGTACTATATTTGGGCTTTAATTTCCATCCAGGGTTTAGTCCTAAGGGTTTTTTTCTTGTCTGTTTTATTTTGTTTTTCTCACCAGCGTGCTTCAAAAACAGACAGAAAAACAACACCAAAACCCACCTCAGACCTCTGCCTGATCCCACTTGTGTTTGTGACAGCCTGCAGGAGGAGGAGAAATAAATCAAAGCATTTTCCACCATAGCCTTCCTGAGATGGAGAGGAGGACCACGTGAATCTCTGCTTTGAGCTAGGCCTTGACAGGGAGTGAGAGCTGGCTGCAAAATCAGCATCCAGTCAGGAATGGCGGTGGCCAGGTTTTCTTAAAAGTGGCATTTGTTTGGAGGGAATACTGGTCAATATGTAAAAAATAAAACATTTGAGCTTGTCCGTAGATATGACCCCATCTCCCATTCTTTTTCCTCATTTACCAGTACTTTTTTTGGTGCTGGAGATGGATCACCACAGCCTTCCCTGTGCCAGAAAAGAACTCTGCCACTACTCCTGCCCTAGCCCATGATCTGATTATATATTAGGACAAACCCAGTCCCTTCCCTCAGAATTGGGACTCCTTCTCTCTTCCCACCCACTTTCCTGTCTCCCGAGGGCTATCCTTGTACCAGTCTCTGGAGGACACACCAGACACAGGATCATGGGTTTGACTTGGTGTCTGCCCTCGACAAAGGCACTGAACAAGAGATTTCACCAACAATCATAGTGGCAGATGGCAAGCAGGCTCAAACATCAGGCTTAGCATCAAGGCTAAACCTGGTTTAGTGGTTCAGGGATGATCTCTCTGAGGAAGTGATGTTTGAACTAAGACCCAGAAGGTAGCAGATATTAGCGGAGAGTGGGGGATGTGGGTGTAGGTGGGGAAGCTCAACATTTTCAAGAAGCAAGGAAACCAGTACAGCTGATGCTCACAATGAAATGAGGAGAGAAAGGGGACGAGGAACTAGTAATGCGGGAGGGCTGCCCTGGCTTGTCTTCCTCTCCTTGTGGGGCCCCTGTTCAGTTCCTGTATGCGCAAACAGCACAGGGGAGAAGAGGTGTCATGGGGCCGATGGAGTAATTATAGGCCCAGCTGAGGCCTCCTTCATAGCTTTGTGGTGAGCAGTGACTCTCCTGCTCTGTGGGTATCCTCTCTCTGTTGGTGGGTTGCACGGCCTTCTCTTTGGAGATCAGCTGCTTCCAAGCATCTAATATTCGCTTTGCTTGGAAATTCCAGGAGCCTTGCTTAGCTGCCGAAACAATCTAGTTTTCTTTTCCCCCTTTTAGACAGTGTCTCACATAACCTAGGCTGGCCTTGAACTGGCTGTGTTGTCAAGGATGACTTTGAACTTCCAATCCTCCTGCCTCCACCTCTTGAGTGCTGGGAATACAGGCATATACCATCACCCTCGGTTTATTCAGTGCTGAGAATTGAATCCAGGACTATGTGTGTCCTGTGTAAGCACCTTGCCAGCTGAGTTTCACACTCAGCCTTTGTTCTTTGTTTCTGACAGAGTCTCATGTTACGCAGGCTGGCCTCAAGCTCCTGATCCTTCCTTCTGCCTCCACCTCGAAAGTTCTGGGCTTACAGCTGTTTGCTGACACACCCAGCATTGGTTTCCCTTGTCTTTCAACCTGTCCCACCCATCCTTGTATCTCAGTAAAGAAAGCAAGTCCTCACTTCTACGTCAGCTTCAGGGCTGGTTTCCTCTCCCGCTCTCAATCATTGCAGTGAAAATGGCTGCCTTCCACAGGCCTTCAGTCAGTTTATTCCACGAGAATGGAATCTGAGCCTGCTTAGTGGCTGGGCTCAGGGATAAAAAAGTGAACCAAACTCCATGGGATCCTTCTCCTGAGCAGCCTCCTGGCTCTTACTGGATGGTCACAACCATACATGGTAGGGACCATTACTAGTCCCCATTTTATAGATGAGGAACTGAGTTAAAGCGAGTTCAAACAATGGGCCCAAAGTCTCACTTCTTTTTTTAAATGTGTGTGTGTGTGTGTGTGTGTGTGTGTGTGTGTGTGTTGTACATGCCTATGTGTACATGTATTTATATGTGTGAGTGCGGGTGCATGTTTTGCATGAGGAGGTCCAAGGTTGATGTGATCTCCTTCTGTTGCTTTCTACCTTTATTCATTGAAGCAGGGTTTTTCAACTGAACCCAAAACTTGCCGATATGGCCAGCTGACTGGAATCACAGGCAGGCTGCCATGCCCATCAGGCATTTCTGTGGATCTGAACTCTGGTTCTCATGCTTGCAGAGAAAGTGTTTTAACCACTTAACCATCTCTCCAGCTCTCAAAGTTCCACTTCTGACCAGTGACAGAGCTGAGATCAGAACTCTCTCTGATGCCAAAACCAAGTTCTTAACCAATGTTCTCTGCTCCTTCCACCCATCTTTCTCTCCGAGTTTCTGCCGGTGTATGTGAGACCGTGATACTTCTACAGCTGGGGTCTTTCTTATCTGGCTGTAGGCTCCTTTTGTAACTACCTACCCCCACCTTCTCCTTCCTGTCCTCATAGGTCCAATCACATCTATGTCCCAGTCATTGCTTGAGCTGGTTTCTTCCTGTCACAGATACCCCAAGAATTCCTTTGGAGTGAGAGTTTGGCCTGCTTACCTACTGGCCAAGTCTCAGTCTAGTGCTCAAAAGGGTGGGTTAGATTCTTTCCTGGAGCTATCAGCCCTTTTTAACTTACTCCACTTACCTGAGGCTAGCCCTCTGGTTCTAAGCTAAGTGGCAGAGTGTAGTGGTCACCGAGGGAGCTATTAAAAGAACCCAAGTCTCCGTAAGATGTGTGGACTTTGGGGAGTATTTATCAAACAGGATGGCATCTTTCTTGGGGGATGTTTGCTTTGAGGGTGTGTTTGATTGTCACAAGGACTGCAGGGGTGTGGAGATGGGGAAGCACCCGGCTTTCTGCTGGCTTTGGGGGTGTTAGTGTAGGGCAGCTTTTGGGGGCAGAGAACTGTTTTATGGACTCCAAGGTTTGAAATGTCCTATCAGGCATTTGCTCAGGGGGAGAA